>JAYJLV010005755.1:0-10221 GCA_036873485.1 Torymus texanus | reverse complement strand
AAAATTTATTTAGGTCGAAAAAGCTTCCATTTGATTAGCATGTTAACCAACGAAAATGGTTAATTTTCTACCAGGGCACGTGCGCCCATTTTAATATAAATTCTTTTTAAACTATCCCATCACTAAGCCCCGAAAATTTATAGCTTCGTAAACGGCTTTCGAGATCGCGAAAAGTGATTATTGGGAAACATACGGCTGAATTTCCGGACATGCCTGTATATCTATGTTTGCAAAACGTGCGTATGGTAAGCAGGCGGTATATAATGTTTTTTTATAACAAACGACATCCGTCACACAATTGAAGAGACAACGTGAACGGTAATTAAAAGCTTTCTTTTGTATACTTAAACCAAAATAATAAAAAAAGAAACGCGCCTTTTTCACTTGATATTTTGTTTAAATCTAGGTCAACTCTCCTACTGTATTTTTCGACCATTTTCTTTTACTCGCAGCGTCCGCGTGCGCGCTTTTCGATTCAACTGCACATTAACACGAAGTTTCGTCTTTCCAATCTTGTGCGCGCGCGCTTTGAAAGTTTATAATTTTATTTCCAGCGCGCCGATTTCGATGCTATGCTGTCGTTTTCATCGCGTGTTAAATTCAAGGACTTCTCTACTTTCGCTCCGGTCGAAAAAGTAATAAGAATGAAGAATTTTTCGGGGGAGAAAATTTTTTACCGATATGTAGGTATGTAGCGTTTTAATCGATAAAATTTGGAAAGTCGAATAGATGCTACATGCAACTTTTGCGCATGAGTTTTCAAGTACAGCGATCACGTAAAGGGCTTTTTTCGATAAAAGCTTGGAAATGGTAGAATTTAAATAATCCGACTGACATAAAGCTGATATATTCATGTCATCGGCTCGAATAATATATTTTCACGGAAATTCAATGAATATACACAGATAATGTGAAATTCTGACAGTTTAGATTGAATTAACGGAATCAGTAAAGCCTATATACTACTACACTGAGAAAAAGGTTTAGTAAAAATTATTAAATGCTTTGTAAAAATTACTATGTCTCGTAAAGTCACCACAGACTGCAAAAACCCAAAAAAATACCATACTTTATAAGAAATTTTGTTAGAATTATGGGAAAATTTACTATACTGTATTGTAAAATTTACTGTAAAATATAGTAATTTTTGGGTTTTCACAGTCTCTGGTGGCTTTACGAGACAGTATGGTAATTTTTACTGAATTTTTTTCTCAGTGTAGAATTTTAAATGAGCCTGAAGTTTACATCGTTGGAGTGCAACGAAATAATTTTTAAAATCAATTAAAATTATAAACAATGGAAACTTTATCTAAACTTTTATTCTAAAGTTATTTTATACAATAAAAAACTAAATCTAAACTCAAAATTAATATTAATTGATAAGGGTATCTTCGAAGTAAAATAAATTTTTATTTCGTTACACTCCAACGTTGCAAACTTCAGATCCATAATTTTAATCGCGCGGAGTAGAATAAATAATAATTTGATATGACTAACTCTTCTTTTCTTTCAATTGTGCTATAGGTTTGTTTTATTATGCGATTCAAAATAAAAATGTTTCAGATTAATAACAAAAAACAATAATTTGTCTACAAGTGCGTGTAGCCATAATTTTCAAGTTATTGTTCTCCAACAGTATTACGTTCCCTTTTGAAATTTTATACTTCACGCGGGTTTTATGAGAATTTTCCCGCTTGAAAGTAGGGAAAATATAAAAGAACGAAAAGAATTTTATTTTTCCTTGCAATTGGATTATTTATTTTTTACGATTCGTATGAATTATAATAATTTTTTCCGTATTTGATAAACTTTTAGATAAATGGAATTTTTTTTCTCTTTATAAAAGTAGTTATATTATGTTATACCAATATAGAAAATATAAAAACTTCGATAACAATAATTATGAATTTCTCTGCATTCAATTTTCTTTAATTAAACTCGATAACATGAATTATATCAACCCTTTATACAACGAAACATTCACTAAACTAATTTCACTATTACGCATTACACGTATATATTTCCTCGAAAAAAACGTAACAAACTTTCCACACACATCCGCATCCCAAATCGATACTAATTAGTGTGCCTTACGAAATAATATACACTAATCAACAAATCGGAGTAGTAGTAGTAGTATCTACCAAGCGCTATATATATATATATATATATATATATATATATGTAGAGAGAGAGAGAAAGCCAAGCACGTAAAATCAAAATTTCAGCACATCTCTCTCCTCGCGCGCGTCACGCTGGCTTAACAGATTTAACGAGTTTTAATGAGCAGCCGAAGGGAAATAACTTTTACCCGTCATCCCCGCATACAGCTTCGTTCTATATGTATATACATGCGTTACATATCCACGTACATACGGAACGAGAGAAAGAGAGTGAGAGAGCGACGGATGTATATAGCTACTTTTTCCACGACCCAATTCTGCCGCTTCGTACATATATATATACCATATAATATATTTACCTATATACCCTTATATATATATATATATTGTATCCTTGTTATCCTCGTGTTATCTATCTATATCATCACAATCTATAGGCAACAACATCACCGCCACTTTTGCTCCGTATTCTTCCTCTTTCACCGGCGACCGCGTTACACACACACGGATGCTGTTGCTGCGTCCTCTTCTTTACCGACAACAACTCCAAGTCTCGCGTAATCATCGCACAGCTCCTCCTCCTCCTTCTTCTTCGTATTATCCTTCCTTACCACCAGCTTCTCCTTCTGCCACACACACTAGCATATATATACACACTTTTCATTCACCTCACAACCGCGTGATACGTATAAGTACTCTTTTCCACTATATATTATACATACACATACACACGCGTTCTTCTCCTATACTGTATTATATTCGAAAGAGCCGTTGGGAAAGACGACAGGACGCGCGCGCAGCACACACGCTGAAAAACAGCTGCTGCTGCTGCCTTGGCGCACGCGCATTCCTGTACTGCTAGTATGCGCGCGCGTGAACGTTAGATGGTCGGTCCCCGCGAAAGAAGGGGGACGATGGTGGGGGAGAGAATGAGAGAGAAAGAAAGAGTATATGCGAGTGAGTGAGACACAGACCCCCCCGCCATCATGCGCCTGTGGAGAAGTGTGTGTGTGTGTGTGTATATATATATATATATATATATATATATATTCGATGGGACCCCGTGTAGTATTGTGACGCTGTTGCACTCGAGGGCGTTTGTGATTCTGGAGCGTAGGTAGAAATTTTTTTTTTAGAGGATGTGAGTAAATGGCAGGTAGGTTGGTGTGGTATTGTTTCGAGATCGGAAGGTTGATGAGGGTCGGGGAGGTGAGGACACTTGGATGCCTACGTATAGAGGTATAGAGAGAGCCATTTTTGCTACTGGTGTTTTTGCCGATGTTTCGAAAGATATTGAGATTTAATGAGTTTTTAATATTCTCACATTTCATTTGTACTTTGTAAATATAGAAGAAATATTCGCTGTAAGTGTGCCCCATAGGTATTTTGAGAGTGGGATATCTTTCTGGAGACATAGATGTTTTATAAAGGTATGTTTTTTTCATAATTTTCCAAGTGATGTTTTAAAATACATATAAAATGTATTTTATTCGTACTTGCAAACATCACTTTTTTATATATTCTATATATATACCATATATATTATTTTAAGGACACTTGTTTCTGGGCCAGCAAACACCCACATATTGTAATACAAAATCTGTTTTTATTTAGAGTTATTTACGGTACAGCGAATCATGTTGAAATGTCTCTTATACCATTTACTAAATAACTCATGCGTAATAATAATAAATTCTCTTTTTATAAACTTTATTACACTCGTGTAACGTATATTATACGATGACGGATTAAAATAAATAACTAAAATTCTATATTTATCGTTATATATTTATACACTCAGAAATTTTCATTTAATCCGGAATACAATAACATACGTATATATAAACGAACAATAAATAATCTCTTACAATTAACAGATACCCAGGGCAATAATACATACTCATTGCACATAAAATTTATACCAACAGTGCAATAATATGATGCGCGCCCTTTCGACTACCAATATCATCGCGACGGCTGATCGCGATTCCATCAAAAAAGAAAAAAAATCTCGAGCCCTTGCGACTATATACATACATATATACGCAGTCATCGGGGAAAATTTCAATCTCGCCGCTTGTATTTTCCGGAGGGTATAAAGGGTCGAAAGACACTTGAGCGCGAAGAAAATTGGAATTTTTCCGTAATTACACTCTGTGCACAGTACGCGAGCGAGCAGCTTTAAAAGCTCTCTGGTCCCTGGGATTACCACATTTGCGACCGTCTGCGCGAAATACCTGCGCACTTTTTTTCAGCTGTAACATATACGCGTATAGTCGCTTATTTCTTTACCGGAGTGCAACAGCTTTTAACGAGCGTTTTGTGGTCTGTGTTTTTTTCAGATTTGATATATAAAAAGTTATCAATCGTAGCAAAAATAAAGGATCATCCAATTAAAAAATTCATACAAAGCGAAAGAGGCTAATTTTAAATTTTCACTCATCCTCTTCCCTCGCAGTGTTGAATAAATCCTTTTATCTCCGCGTACTCTATTATTTTAGCAGAAAGTTGAAAAAAACGTCAGGTCAATCAGGAGCACGTGGTGAAAGTTTTCTGCTCCACAGTGTGTATGCCACTGGACATTTTTCCCGCAGCCGAGATAAAGTTTTCCCAAGCAATCTCTATACGGAAAATCAAAAGTCTAAGGAAGAGCATGGGAGATACTCCCACTATTATATATACACACACACACACACACACACACTTGGGCTAATTACACACCGTATTACCAGACTTTCGCCGCGCTGACATTGTCTGAAGGATTTCTATACGCGCGGGGAAATTAATTTTATCCGTGCTCTCTAATATACTTTGTCGAATTTATGTATGTATATACCAAGCGAGTTTTAAGATTAATTAGGTTTGTTATGATATTTCACTAAATCATATATACATATACACTTCTAGAATAACATAACAATATTCTAAGCAAACCAACAAGAGTTGCAGTAACGAAAACATCCCATTGAAAACTCTCGTCAAGAAGTATACGTCTGCACTTCCAAACTTCTCTCAGTGTATACACACTCGCGTTGCCTCGTCACGCGCCCTTATATACAAACACAACCGCAACTTTGTTTCTCCGCTATTCTTTGTACTTATATATTAATATACACGCATAGAACCACATAACAAAATCAACATACCAACACTCCGACAACCGCACGTAATCTTCGGGATCTATACATCGCGAGTAACGAAAGTATGCGAGTATATAGGCGTGAAAAAAAAAGAAAGCGCGTGGTGATTGAAACAAGCCCGGCGTATACGCGGATTAGAGCCGCGAGATAGTTTTCTATTGCAACGGGAAGCCCAAAGAGGACTTAATTATTTCCACTTTCTCTCCCTCTCTCTCTCTCTCTCCCCCTCTCTCCCCCCTCTCTCTCCCCCCTCTCTCTCTCTCTCTCCTATGTACAAGCCGTAAATCCGCGTATATAGTACTCGCCAAGCAGGACGCTGCCGCGTCCTTTGATACGTAAAAACATGCTGTGGATTGAATTGGATGCGGCAGTCGAGCGAATTTCGCTTTGGTGTGTATATTTATAGCAAGAATACGGTTGGTCGATTGATTAGAGCTGGAGAGTAGAGAATTGTACGTGACGTTTATTGGTCAAAATCAGGGGGGAATTTATTGTATTGCGATCGGTGGGTGCGATTATATATTGGAAACTTTCGGTCAATACGTGTGTGTCGGTGCATTTTAAAATATATTGGATACCACCTGTATAGGGTAATGTATGCGAGACCGCGTGTGCATCGTAAATTTGTGAAAAAAATATATGTAAAATCCATGTTGTTTTATTTTTATGTGTAATTTACGTTGATCAGCGGATCGACAGGCGTTTCGTGTATAACAAAAAATCAAAATAATTATTCAACGGCATGAGGTTTGACATCGAGAGAAGCAATATAAAATAAATTAAACGTTTTATTGACAACCGAATACAAATGAATGTACGCGTACAATGCCAGGTTAAGTCGAGAAATATATAAATAACGACACGTGTACAATTCTTTTGTAAAAGCGTCCCCATTCGAACCCTATGCTAAATAATTTTCGGCTACGCGTGCGAAAAATACAACTACGCTGCGCCATGGGGAAAAAAATAATGAAACATCATGCGAAGCGCTTGAGTATAAGAGCAAGAGATAGAATTGAAAGTTCCAATTCACTTTTCCGCTGAAAGCAAACGTCAAAGCGCAAAAAGAGTATATGCATATATGTGTATAGCCGCTAGAACGGTGAAAGACTAGAAATCTCGTTACGTTATCAGAGAAAGAGAGAGAGAGAGAGAGAGAATTCAACGTCGCCACTGCGCCACAATTCTGATGAGTTACGGTGGAAAGCTATAGTGGGAGAAAACTATATTCAATCGCGAGGACCGACTTGTGAAAAACAACGTGTAGTCTGTTTTTTCAAGACACACGCGCTATTATTTTTATAGATTATTGCTGTGTGTGCGCTGCATATGCTGCAAACGCTTTATTTAGAATTATTACGGTTCAATTTAAACTTTTATCGAGACTATACGTGTGAGATATATATAGCCTTTTTTTGGTACACGTGGGCTGCTGAAGCTTTTAATGAAATTGAGAGGTGGACGACACATTATACGTGTGGAATTTCAATGAAATTTTAAAGTCATAAAGATCAAATTTAAAACTTATAAATGCAACGGATATAATCGTTAATAAATGCAGTGTAACTCTTGGGTAATATCCACGACTAATATCAGTAGCGGTGTAATACCGTTAAAATCTTTATTAATCATGTAAAAGAGAGCATTTTCGTCGCTGCGGATTAATTGTCGGCGTAAATTATATCACGGCGACAGTCGTCTGAAAATGATGTGTGAATGTATATGTATATAGAACTCGAGCAAAACTATATGATAATGTTCGCGGAGAATAAATCGCTTGGGGAATTTTCGCTTATTATTAATTCTATAATCATACTCATTAAATATATGAATCTGAAACTTTATACCGGTACTTAATTACGACGGTGGAATATTAATTTTACATAAAGAGGTATAAAGGTCAATTATTATACCGTATCACATATTATATATATATTATAAGCAGACAAAAGGTGAAGTACAATAGATAAAATTATAAGGGTCGATCCAAACAGTTTAATACCTATACATTTTCTTCCGTAAAATATGCGTGTATTAACCATACCAACCAGATCGCGTGTATACACCGGCGAGTACATCGGCACACCGGTCGCGTAAAACCCTAATGACTTGCTTTATATATACCCGCGCGCACCTGACCACAAGCCCAATTTCTTTCCTTTTCTTTCTCTCGTTTCCGCCAATACTAACCACGCCCAACTTATTGCGAATCGACCAAAAAAAAAAAAAATGACAAAAAACGTAAGGAAAAGACAGCAGCAGGTTGAATTTATTTAGCAAAAGGCGGAAAAATAAATTGAATTCGCTGGGCTACGGAGAAGGAAAACCAGGGCAAGATTTATCGCTGTGATCAAGTGAGAGAGGGGAAAACTCCTTCCGGAGATGTAAAAATTCACGCGCGAAGCGATTATCGCTGGGATTTGTTGATTCGCACTCCGGACACATGTCGATATATGTGCGAAGATATTAAAAAACTTTGCATATATATACAAGGGCGGGAGAAGTAATATACGGCGGAAATATGTGTAAAAGAAATATATTTCAAGTTTAGTATTATATAGAAATATGCGAGAACGAAAGTCAATCGTTGGTGTTGAACGCATATACGATGCACGTGAAGACGTACGAAAGCGCGGGAAAATATGCTTCACGTGAAACCGTAGCGCTTGATTTTATATATATGTATATAATATTTCCGCGTGGGAAAATGAACGCTTGTTTCGCGGAATTTGCGTTATTATTGTACTGGAAATTCACAAAAGTGTATGTGTCTTTTCGTACACTTACCGCGACACGAGGGCGGTGATACGCGCGGTTGGTTATGTTTAATTAAAAGCGAATATCAATTCGTGCTGAATACATTCTGGAGCCAAGCACTAAGTGTATATATTATTATTTAAAAATAAATCTATATATGTATTTCCGCATATATAAAGCGGAACAATTATTTAAATAATTTCCGTCGACCTAACCGATAACCCGCACACAAACACACGCATGCCACATAAATTAATAAAAGTTACCTCTGACAACCGGCACCTCGTGCGCTCCTCATGTCGTATATATAATATATTCCTCTCTCTCTCTGTATACACACACGCACACGATTATACTCCGCTTTTCACTAACAATCGGTCGCGTAAACAATCCAATCCCGTCTCACGGTATACGAATAATTGTTCACTAACGGCCGTTTATATTATATATATGTATACTACTACAACTATACCTCACCAAAGATAAACGCGCACAGAACTACTCTCTCTCTCTCTCTCTATGTACAACCTCTCGGCAGAACGGAACCATGAAGACTGCCGCTCGCTCGCCCGCTCGCGTTCGTGAACGAACAGTAGTAGTTCGTGACAGCTGTGTGTGGTAGAGGATAGTAGTACAAACGGCTGTTGTCTGCTTCTCTTTCTGCTGCTGCTGCTGCCGCTGCTACGAGGCAGCAGGTGAACTCGAATTTCGTTGCGTCGAGTATATTTGAATGCAACTTGAGCGTCATGAGAGAGGGAGAGAGAGAGAGAGACGGTTCGGGTTAGGAGAAATTGCTTGAACGTCGTCTTTGAGATTAAGATTGGCGAAGCTGTGAGCCGCGGGCGGATAGGATGATCTTTTTCCTTCTCGTCGTCGTTGTGATGCGATTTGCTCCAAGTGGATTTTGTATTTGTATACGGATGATTTAGTGTATTTACGGATATACGTTTGTCATTGTAATTTTTATTCATTGTTATGTTTTATGTTACCTAAAAAGAAATAAACTACACAACAATCGTTACGACGCGTTAAATTACAATCATTAAAATTTAACGCAGAAATATCCGACGTAAATAATGTACACAATATACAACACCTAACAATTAAGATAATTCCAGTGTAAAACACGAAATTGTACACCTAATAATACAGAAAGCCACCGCTACAACTATACACATTTCAAATTCATATATAAACTCCTACGCATATATATATATACACACACACACACACACACACACACACAACCGTTTCTCACACTCGAAAATTCAAAAAGCTTCTACAATATAATATACCACGCCAAAAAAATATAATCCAGCAGACTCTCTCGCTCTCTTTCTTTCTCATCGTGCAAAAAAGATTAATTACGTATTAATCATATTTACGCCCTGTCGAGGGGATAAAAGGAAGAACCTCGAGACAATGTACATCCTGAAATCCCATGTATATATATATAGGCGTGTGTTGTATAGGTACGTTACGGGCCGCGCGCGCGCGGACGTTGAACAAAGAGCACCTGCTGGCCGGTGTGTATGCATGTGTGTGTGTGTGTGTGTGTGTGTGTGTGTGTGTGTGTTCGTGGATCTATACCGGGTGATGTAGAAAAACGGGTAAGTTGGGAGTTTTTATCGGAAATGTGTGATGTGGCAAGAAGGGTGTAGTGTGGTATGGTAATTAGTGTGAGAGAAATATAAAAATTGTTGCTTCATTGATTTTCTTTCAATTAAAGCAGAACATTATCGGCTGCTGTATTTGTACGTATTATTGTATAATTTTACTTTTTTTAACGCAGATGTATAGAATCGGTTAACATCGAGACGACTGCTCACCCTCAAGCGTACATTATTCTCATGTTTATAGAGCTACACGTCTTATAAACATGAATTTTTGCATCAAGTTTGTGTATATACATACACACATTGCAATCGTAAGTTACATAATATCAACGCGCGCGCAGCGCAGACTATGTTACACTACTCCTAGCCTACTTTCCTTTCTCTTCCCCGCAACTTCTCGCTATAATACTTCTTCTAACGGTCGTTTCGAATTGCCTTTCGCTCCCGTATAGCCTAAAGCACAGTAAAATATACAAAAAAGAAAGAAAAAAAATGGTCCCTCACACGCTCCCACGTAAAAATGATTTATCCAGATTGTATACAGCCGATGTATACACTCCGTATACAGGAATGATTCTATATAAA
>JAYJLV010005744.1:0-10221 GCA_036873485.1 Torymus texanus | reverse complement strand
GGGACGCCAGTATCTGAAACATAAAAAAAAAGAGGAATAAAAAAGATCCCCGGGGGGAGAGGGGGAGAGGCCCCGCTAACCCCCCTGAGGATGAGCGCCCTAACCTGGGAAGACGTTTCGCTTTCGACTTCCCGACTTAGACTATGCGCACTATACATGAGCCAATCACATAACGTTTATCTTGAGAAAAAATTTAATCTGTTTTTAAGGCATTTCTAAATATACAAAAAATTTACAAACTTACAATAATTCTTTTTCTTTTAAATCATTTTTTTATCTTTGTTCGAGATGTAGTTCTACGTAGAATCACTCATATAAGCGTTACGAAAATATGGTATGTTTTTAATTGAAATTAAAAAGAATGATTAAAAACAACACTTTACACAATTAAATTAAAAAAATTTCGCGTAGTAATAAATTTTAAACGTAGGTATATTCGAACGAATAATATTCTATTAATTTTAAGTGCGTAAGAAAAATTGTTTTTAAATAATCATTAAAACAACAACATTTTCAATTATTTAATCTATAGAATAAAAATTAACTCTATATATCTTATTATTTTCTATAAATTATTATATCGATTCCAATTATACGCTTGTTGAGCCAACCTGTAAGATCAGTAATTTTCTAACCTAACCAGACAAAAGTTATTACACGCAAGAAGTTCTCTTAGCCGATAACTCTGTAAAGAATAACAAATAGTAGATTTCGACACGGGTTCGGGAGTCGCTTATTCAGCTCATGAGCTAAATAATCCACTTACGCACTAGTTTCGAACAGTATTTTATACCACACGGGCGCTAAAAAATTATACCAAAGTTGTGATTTTAAGGTTAAAGTGGTATAAAATATTTTAAACACGTTTAAACCACGTTTAAACCCAATAACCCAATAATGTGTGGCATATTTTGTAATATATCTTGTACGAATAATTGCAAAGAAATTTTAGAGAAAAAAGAACTATCTGAGGTAAATATTTATTATCTTACTGGTATTTTACTTGTCAGCATATAAGTTTTTCTGATATAAAATTTCTAAAAGAAAATAATATTTTTTATAAAACAGTGGACAATGTGCAAAGATGTAATAACTTCCCGAGGACCAGATTGTCTGAACAGTCTAGACAAAGACCTTGCAGAAAAATGGTACGGATACTTCTGTGCAAGTGTATTATGGATGCAAGGCCCAAAGCCAATTTCACAACCACTCGTTGACACTGACTGCAATATACTTCTCTGGAATGGAGACGTTTTTTCTGGCAAATTGGTACAATACTTTTAAATAAAATTTAAATTTTATTTAACTATCAAAAGTTTTTTAATTATTATTTTATGAAAATATTTACATTTTAGTATAAAGAGAATATGTGTGATAGTGAAATTATTTTGTCAGCATTAAAGGATTCAGATGATATTTTAGCAACTATAAAGGATGTGAAAGGTCCATTTAGTTTTATTTATTACAAAAAATCTACTAAACAAGTTTATTTTGCAAGAGACAGATTTGGAAGACATAGTCTGTTGTTCAAAATTGATGAAAATTGTACTTCCTTATGTCTGTCCTCTACAGCTGTAAAAGCTATACAAAATATTGCAGAAGTCCCAGCCATTGGAATATTTATTGCAGATTTAAATAGTGAAAAAATACATTTAAATTGTACTCCATGGTTCGAACTAAATGAAAGATTTATAAAGATTTTGAACGACTTCAAGAATCAATTTAATATTGATATAAATATTGTTGAATCAATTTATTTACCAAAGATAGAAAATGTATTTATAACTAAAACACCTAGTTCTGAGATGGGTTTTTTAAAATATATTGACTATATCAATGAATTAAAAAATTTTGATGAGATAATGGATTATTTATTAACAAAAGAAGACATTAGACAAAGAGTAGATAATATTTTGGTATTATTAAATGAATCAGTACGAAGAAGAGTTAAAATTATTCCTAATTTTTGTAGAGACTGTACAGCAGTAAATTTCAAAAGTATTGAATCTTGTAGACATGCAAAAGTTGGTCTTTTATTTTCTGGTGGTTTAGATTCAGCTATTTTAGCTGCAATTGCACATAATCATATAAAATCCAATGAAACAATAGATTTAATTAATGTTGCCTTTCAAAAGAAAAAAAATTCCAACTATGATGTTCCGGATAGAATAACTGGTAGGCAAACACTTAAAGAATTATTAAAAATTTGTTCAGAGAGGAAGTTTAATTTTATCGAAGTAAGAAATTACAAATATTTTTATGAATGATATATATTTTCATTCAATCTTAAAAACAAATTTATTTTTAGGTTGATGTCTCACAAGAAGAACTAGAAAAGTACAGACCCACTAGAATTTCAAATTTAGTTTATCCACATGCAACAGTTCTTGATGATAGTTTAGCATGTGCTGTTTGGTTTGCTAGTAGAGGGAGAGGTAATCTTTACCCAACAAAAGAACCTTATGAATCAACTTCTAGGGTATTACTTTTAGGAATGGGAGCAGATGAACAATTTGGTGGATACATGAGACATAGAACCATTCTAAGGCATAAAGGATGGGAGGCTCTTACTGAAGAATTAAAACTTGAATTTGACAGAATTTCAGAAAGAAATTTAGGTAGAGATGATAGAATGGTTGCTGATAATGGTAGACAGTCAAGATTGCCATACTTAGATGAGGATTTAGTCAATTTAGTACAGCAAATACCACCTTGGGAAAGGTAATCTACAATTTGTTTTATAGTTATTATTAACAGTTCTTCAGTTTTTGAATTTAATATTTCAAGGGTTAATATATAAAATGATTTTTGTAAATTGTAAAATATTAAAATATTTAAAAAATCATACTCTATAATGAAAATATTTGTATAATGTACAATTTTTGCAATAGTACAAAAATTGCAGAATTGTACAATGATGCATGTGTGTTTCCTGTTTTTTCTTTTAGGCTACGTCCGCATGGCGTTCCAAAAAGTTAAACGGAGTCATTTAAGCAGGCTTAAATGGTTTCGTCTAATTTTTCGGAAAGCCGTGAGATCGTACCCTTTCTCTGGTTTTTGGTTTGAATTTTTTTAATTTATTTATAAAACTTTTCGAAATTATTCAATTATTTAATAAAATTAATAACTTTATTAATATCTTTTTGAACAGATGTTGCCCAGTTGAAAAATTTCCACCAGGTTTAGGCGATAAGCTTTTGTTACGTTTGCTGGCACGAAAAATTCAATTGTGTGAGGCCGCAACGTTTCCAAAACGAGCGTTTCAATTCGGTTCTCGCATTGCCGATGGAAAAGAAAATGCAAAAGATATATCGAAGCGTTTATAATTACAGTATCTCTGCGTACATTACTCAAAGCTGTTGTTTGTTATTACACCAGCTTATCAGTGTTCGTTAGCCTCTTATCTGAAGTGCCACCGCACAATAAAACGATCCGAAATACCAATGTACAAAGAAGCATCTGATGTTCGAATAATAAACACGTAAAATCCCGACAAATAGTAAAAATAGTGAAATATGTACGAAAATAGAAAGGAAAGTAACGTTTATTTATGTCCAGCCCCGGCAGGACTTGAACAAGAATTTCGTGTTTTATTAAGTCCAGAAGCTGTACAATTCTTAGTTGATCTTAACCTTCATTTTCAAGATGAAATTGAGAACTTATATACAACACGACTTCAAAAAAAATATATACAAAAAAAACACCGCAAAATACCTGAATTTCTCAAAAGTAACTATATCAATGAGGATTGGAAGGTTGCACCAGTCAGTAAGTATGAAATTAATAAAGGAATTATTAAAAAATATAAAGGCATTTTTTACAGTTTATTGAAAATTTTTTAGATCAAAGACTTCAAAACCGACATTTAGATCTTGGGGACGTGAGTCCTAGCGATTATGACCACTTTACAACATCTTTAAATGCCAATGTGCAAGGAATTCAAGTTGATTTCGATGATGGACATTGTCCAACATGGAAAAATCAGATATCTGGATTATATAATGTTTATCGAGCTGTGCATGACGAAATTCCCAATGTTCCGAAAATATCACGGGCACCTATTTTAATGCTTCGACCAAGAGCATGGAATATGATAGAACACAATATGAGTATTAATGGTAAAGAAATTCCTGGGCCTCTATTTGATTTTGGATTACTTATTTTTCATAATGGATATATACTGTCACAATGTGATTCTGGGCCATTTTTTTATCTATCTAAATTAGAAGGTGCATTAGAAGCCCGATTATGGAACAAGATATTTTCTTGGAGTCAAATGAGATTACATATTCCTCATGGGACAATTAAAGCATGTGTACTTATTGAGAATATTTTATCATCTTTTGAAATGGAACACATTCTGTATGAATTAAAGGATCACTCATTAGGATTAAATTGTGGTATTTGGGATTATGCAGCATCTATAATTTCTAAGTTTGGTGATGATTCATTATTTTTACTTCCAGACAGAAATAAATATGTCGATATAAATAAACCTTTTTTAAGGAAATATATGGATTTAGTAATTAGGACTTGTCATAAAAGAAATGCTCATGCAACAGGAGGAATGGCAGCTAAGCTTTTACCCCCAAAAAATTCAGAAAATTTTGACAAAGTAGTACAAAGTGTAGTTGAAAGTAAATTGACTGAAATAAAGGCTGGAGTTGATGGATTTATGATTTATGATGCAGGATTGATTGATTTTATTAATGATCTTTGGGTAAAATATGGAGGAGCTTACCCAAATCAAATAAAAAGTTCTAAAACATCTGAAATAATAAGAGAAATAGATTTGTTAACATTGCCTACAGGAGGAGTAACAGAAGATGGTTTAAGGCATAATATTACAGTTGCTATTCTTTTTATATTTCACTGGTTATGTGGCAAAGGTACATTTGCATTTAAAGGAGCTATCGAAGATTCAGCAACAGCAGAAATTTCTAGAGCACAAATTTGGCAGTGGATTAGACATGCAGCTAGTATTGAAAATAGCAACAACATTGTTACAAGAAAATTTGTTTTTAATGAAACTGTAAATATTTATAAAACGTTACTGGAAACATATGGAAAAAATGAATCTTTGAAAAAGAAACTTACAATTGCCTTTGATATATTTCTAGAGATTATTAATCATAGGGATTTTCCAGAATTCATAACAACATATTTAAATGATTCATATATTTTTAGAAAAGTTCATGCCAATTTATAAATTTTTAATACAAATCTGCTTTAATAAAATAGAATTTTTTATAATTATGGTTGTAATATTTTTTAAAACCTGTTTTATCATTATTCTAAAAGTATTATACCTAATTTTTAATTTAGAAATCACTAAAACTTATAAAATACCGATCATCCCATCATACCATCTACTGGCAACAGCTGGCAAGCTCTTTACCTCTCTAGAATATTGACAGATCAATCAAGTCAAGCAAACATAACCTGTTTGTTCTCATTGTTATGTTCCACCTACTATTTCAATTCGATATTAAAATATAAACACTAAAAAAGTGTTATGTATTTATGAAACACATAAATAAAATATAATGTGGTATAGTGTAGTATAGTTCTTCTAGAAATTGTTATACTAATATTAGAAATGCCAGAACGAATTGAAATATGTAAGTATATCTTGTATATCTGTATACAATGAGATTTTTACTTTAGAGAATATTTTGATGTTTAAATTTATAATATAAAACAATTTCACTTTATAATAATAATAGTAATAAACTTATCAATATTTTAAAAAATTAAATATTTTGTAGTGCCATATTTTAATTTTTAATACACATATATATTTCAAAGTTTTTTGCATTTTTTAATACCCTTCCAACAATGATAATTTATTTTCTAGCTGTGATTCCTCAAGATTTGAGGCATGAAGAAACAATTGTACAAATTGCAGAAGCATTAGACAATTTAAATTTTGCAGTTAATCATATATTCAGCTCTATAAATGATAGAATTTCCGACAACACTAAAAGGTGATCATTAATATACAATAAATTTACTTGATTTAAGAAATACTCAAATTATAAATAATTTATTTAAAATTGTATACAATTATTTTTTTAGACTTGGTACTATTTGTACTCGAGCAACAAAACTGGAAAAGAAATTAGATTATCTTAAGACAAATCTAAATTTAAAAGCTGTAAAAATGTATTCTGCTGCTAAGTATCCTGCAAATCATACTTATAAAGAATATAAGTTAACTATACATCCCAAGACAAGGGCAGAAATTCCAACTAACATGATCTACAAGAGTCCTGTTCCAATATCAGATAAGTCTGATTCACCATTAACTGCAAATAGTAAAATAGAAAATGGACAATATGCGAGTAATTCAAGTATGCAAGAAAAATTGCAATTTTATTATGTTAAATCAAAGACACCTAAAAAACCAAAAATGTATGAAATTGAAAAAGATCAGATGAGGCAAAATGTGTCATCTATAGATTCTCTTTTACCATTTAATACAAAAGACTCTAAAAGTCTTGTTAATATACAATCTATTCAGACTGAAGATAAAAGTCAGATTGAAGATGCACCAGACTCTATTTTACAGCCTTGGCACTCTTCTGAAGTCGAATCTCCATCAGGTTATCTGTATGCTCCAACTTTGGGAGAGGTATGGAGAATAATTTACCTTATAAAATCTTTACTCAAAATCTTGATAATATTTTAATTGCATTATAATATCAGAAAATAATTTATTTTTCTCTATGTTATAAAATATACAAAATCATAGCATTGCGCTCATTAAATATAAAATTATTATTCTGTAACTAATTTTCAGTTGATATTCTGTACTGTACAAATTAAAATCTTATTATAGGTACCACAAATGAATGTACCACTTACACTGCCCGACTTACCAGGAATAGTTGATGATGAACGCTTCACACTTGACTTAAATTTCCAAAGTCCTATAGCACCTTCTTCTGCAGTAGCCACACCAACTATTCATACAGATATAGCAAGTTTAGCAAGCACAGAACCAGAAAAATCACAGAATACAGAAAAAATAGCTCCAGATATTCAGAATCCATCAACTGTAATACCAAATTTACCAGATATATCGAGCCCTTCTGTAACATTGTCAGAAGTTCAACTTCCAGCAAAGGAAATTCCTGCAGTACTAGAAGTGCCAAGCCAGTCAGTACCGCCTCCACCTCCTCCTCCACCTCCACCTCCAGTTTCCCCACCTGAGGAAAATGAGCAGCCTAAGCAAGCTATGAAAAAACCAGTCTCAGTAAAACAACCAGCACTCGAAGATCGCAGTAATTTAATGGCTGCTATTCGCGATGCTGGAGGTCTTGGTAGAGCTAAATTGAGACAGACTATGCCTGTTGATAAAAGTAAGGATCGCTGGTCATCAGCATCAGTTGGAGGTGATCTTATGGCAGATCTTCATGCAAAATTGTCTTTGAGACGCAAAGGTATTGCTGGTTCAGCGACTAATGCTCTTATTAGAATGTCCAGTATGATACCGCCACCACCTAAGCCCAATGAATCGTCGACTTCGGACAAAAATTCGGCAACCAGTGAGTGCGAGTCGCAAGATGACGATGGCTGGGAAGAGTAAGGGTAACAATGATGTCAAGGAGATAATTTTTGATAAAATAAATTTATTTTTGTTATTAAATTTCTATTTATAAATCATTTACAATAATTTTTTGTACAATTCTTATGTGCAGTATTATTTGAAGAAGATCGTAAAAGATATACTTTTCTAGGCTTTACTCAAATCACATTTATGGCAAATATTATATAACAATTACTGTAAACATATGTATAAAAAATGTAGTGGTTATCTGCTGAGTACACCAAACAAAAAACTTAATTTTTATAAAGAACTTCGTTGCAAGAATATTGCATTTGTTAAACTATTAACAAATAAGAAAAAATATATAATTTACCAATATACAATAAAATACAATAAAAGTACAAAAATAAATCAATTCCCTAATAAAATTACTAAACCAATTGATTACAACATGTCCAATAACGAAAAATTATCAAAGACCATCAAAATATAGAAGTATTTATAACTTGCCTTCGGAGCGCTCCCGCGCTCCTTGATATATATAGTAGGCCTCGGATATGATATGTTTATATTCAAGTGTTAAAATAATTGTGTCATGTAAAAAGGTATAATATTCTATAGATATTTGCATTAAAAATATATATCAAATAATAACATGGCATTAATATGCATACAGCTTAGCTGTCAATATTACTTATGTTGCGTTTATGTATGTTTGATTATTTTAATATTTTACTTTCAAATACTTTCATTTCGTTTTTATGATTTTGTCCTTACACCGATCCACGTTAAAGAACAAACTATCATTTTATATTTCAGTCAAATGAATTATAAATTTACTAATAGAAGTATCATTAAAAAAATATCATTGTATACATATAGTTATGTACACATTGTGAAGAACACATTAACAAAATTTTTCTACTAGTAAAAATAGAACTCATTTTTTAGAACTTTAACATACTTGACTTATAACATTTTTGACATACTGATAAAGTATATAAAGTATTCATAACTATGAATTGCATTGATAATTGTTTGATCCTATTATAGGTAATTGTAAATGCTAGCTATCGACCATTGCTTGCTGCAAGAGAATCTATCTGTATGTAATGTCAAACATAACAGATACTTAAAGTCAATAAACAATCCTGTAGAATGGATAATCTATGAACATTTTCACTATAGTTATTACAAGCTTGGCACCAACCAATCTAGGAAATTCTTTGCCACTTCAAAACCAAGGAAGCAGGCAGCATTTGCTGGGAAAGCTCTGAGCATCACAGGTACAACTCCTTTATATAAGGCTACTGGTCCTTCTGTTTTCATGAGATTTACAAAAACTTCTCTTACTCCTCTTTTATATGTTCCTTCCGGAGCTATCATAAACAAAAATAAATAATTCATAAGTTATATTATGAGGTTAATACATACTACAAAGTTTGATTAAATAAACAACAATTTTGGCTGATTTTTAAACTTAATAATTAGTACCTTTTTAAACTGATTTTACGATTACGAATCAATCGAAAATTGTAGAATAGAATGAAAATTTGAGCAAGAAAATTGGAACACGAATTGCGGGGTTTTCTTTATGAGATTTTACTAATTATGGTAGGTAAGTAATAGAGTATATGAACATGTGTAAAGTAGGCGTTTTTTCGCGGGTATATAATATGTCGATCGAACTAACAAGGAGGGGCCCAACCTCCGGAAAACGGATTTTAACGAAACCTTGAGGATCGATTCCTGGCACCTAAAAATGAAACTCAGTATCCATAATTAAGTCCAATTCGCCCTTCTTTCGAAGATATAAGCTATTTATATACGAATATGTATTACTTTAATTTTAACTTTCTTTTGCTAAAAAAATATTGATTCCTTTGGAAGTTACAAGTAATCAAACATAGCGTAAGAAAATGATTGAAAATACAACCCATAGAATTCTTCTTTTAAAAAAGTGATGGATGAAATCTTTCATCACAATAAGATTGTTTTGATTGGTTGTGTCGAGGAAATAAAGCACTAAAAACGGCCCAACTGTCGATTTTTTGAGCAGTAAGACGGATCTTAATGCGGTTTTTTGCATTCGATTCGTGAGATCGTTAGGAAATTTTGTGAACTAATGTGATCAATTACTTTTGTCAAAATGCATAATTGCATAAACAAATATGCATTTGAAAAGTGCATTTCGTAGATACATTAAATAACAAATTTTCCACTTGGTAAATAACGTTGGAAATGACTCCAGTTTTGCTGCTCGGGGGTTTTCGAGGTCGCTGAACACGAATATCGCCTCGGCAACGGCTCCGAGGTACCTGGTGCCCAGGTTAGGGAGTATGAACGTCGTCTCCTGGAATTATAATGAACATTACATAATTGTTACCGAAATTTAAATATATTAGTCTTAATTATTTACTCATATATTATAACAAAGAAGTAGATTCTGGTGACCATGACCAGAGATTTTGTCGATTGGAGCCATGATGTTTGCAGCAATGATGATGTTTTTGTTCTGAAACCCGCTCGGCCAAACAAAGCAGAAGAATTATACTCTTCGAAGAGTTTATCCCACCTTCCGTCTGTTTAGGAAAATTTCTAAAAACTTATCAAAATAATCCCGATCTTGCCTTACATGCACAACAATTTAAACATGTTGGTTTATCTAC
>JAYJLV010005733.1:0-10221 GCA_036873485.1 Torymus texanus | reverse complement strand
AGCACGACGATGCTTGAAGTTTTTAGGTATTCGTTGGCCTGTTGGGTGGTTTTAAACAAAGTTTGTAGTATGCATATAGAATGCTTTACAAGCATATATTATTTTGCATATTATTCTTGTTTTTTATATTGAAGTAGAATAACATTTGTTAAAGAAGTATTTTTACTGTATTTAAAAATCAAAATTACTTGCCGCGCTTTAATTATTGAACTATGCTTTTTGAAATATGACTTTTTTTAACTTGAATATCACTCTGTTAAAATAAGATCAACGAACTTTTATTTGAGAAGATATTTTAAAAAATATTGATACCAAATTTCATTGTTTATTTATTGCATATAAAAAAATATAACTATAGTATATTACACAACAAATTATTAATACTTTGTAGCAAAATGTTTCACTGTACTTTGAAGCAATAGTCTAAAATGACAAACACGGTTTGGTATATTGACTAGAAACACCGTGAAATAATAGAATTTTACAATAGAAAATACGAACCTCTAACGATTTCGGGCAATTCGATAAATTTTTTTTTTATACGGCTTTGAAACTCTGAAACCGACTGAATCAATACCAGTTTAATATACTACTTTAACATCAACTGTTGTATTCTAACCGCATAAATAACCCAAACGTAAAACTTAACATAGACTCATTTTCTCTTTCAGATTTCCCACCGAGAATCGGGTCGTCGCATAGGCAGCGGTCGCATCCTGACGCGCGACATGTGGGATTTCAGGCCGGAGGACAAGCACGACTCGGACTACGGCTTCAGGTCGGAACGTGAGCGCGAGCGCGGCTTGGAACGTTCGGTGCGCGACGTCGATCGGCGCTCGGAACGCGACCGTGATCGAGACCGGGATCGGGATGAGCGCTTCGAGCGACGTTCCTTTGGACGCGACTTCGACCGTGACAGGGACAGGGATCGTGACCGCGATCGTATAGACAGGAATGACAGGAATGACCGCGAGAAGGAGCGCGGTGGGCGCGATCGTGGGAGGTAAGTGTAGTGAAGGAGTTTGTAGGTTTAAGGGAATTGGTGTGGTTGTGGTTTGCATGGAATGAAAGAAGTGTGATAAGATATTCTTATATTGCAAATTATTTCAATTTTTATTGTTGCAGAAAAATGGAAATGTGTTAAGCTGAATATAATTTAGTAATGCATTTCGAGATAAAAAATGTTCGAAGTTTTCGTTTCACGTAATCGAGTCAATGTAAGACTCTTGATAAATTCAAATGTTTCAAAAGTGTATGTAAGAGAGTACGTGCGTGTGTTGTGTATAATAATTCGTTATTAAGGATATGTTGCAACTTATGTAGATTCGATGCTTTTACAATTTACCTAATATTTTTTACAATTAATCAAACCAAATGAGATCCAGGCATTATTAAAAATTAAAAATATTATCTAATAATCGACAATATAAGTTCCGACATACCCTACACCCAGAAAGTACTAACAAAAGAATCAGTGTCTACTATGGCTGTCTGCGAGTCCACGTGTCGTCCGGAACCAGTGCAAACTGGGGCCAACTAAGTGTTTCTGTGATAAAAAATCGCTACGTCATGCATCTTGTTGAAGGTACAGTAATGAGCGCAGGCGCAACTTCAGCGATAACCGCGAGGCTGAGGAGCCGGAGTGGTTCAGCTCGGGACCAACCTCGCAGCATGATACCATCGAACTGCGCGGCTTCGAGGATATTCCCGAGGACAAAGCTATGGGCAGCGGTGGCAGTGGTGGCGGACCGGCGAAGAAGAAACAGTCGCCTGCGCAGAAGAAGCGCAACAAGAAAGCCGCCCTCGAGAAGGAGGAGAAGGCGGCCGCAGCAGCGGCAGCGGCGGCAGCTGCGGCTGCCGCTGCGGCCTCCACGGCTCCTCCTCCTCCGGCGCAGGCTGGAGAGAAACCACAGTCTGCTGATCATCTGTCCGCACCCGGCGGTCCCAAAGGTAAGCTAACGGACAATTTATTCTGTTTGAGGATAAGATAGTTAAGATAGTTATAATGATGGAAGGTACTGGTGTTGCATTAAAAAAAATGCATCTTCTGAATGAAAGGATATTTGAATCAAACAATTAAACTATTTATAATTTTTTTATCCTTATTTCATTATATTTTCAAATAGTCGAAGAGACTCAAAGTTCCTTTAAAGAAAAAAAAAAACTTGTGCTTTAAATGTATACCAGCACAAGTAACTTTTCTGTTTATAAATTGTTACAACTTTTCTTTTTTATTTAATCTAAAATGCAATATAAATATCTAATTGAATGATAGCTTAGCTATCCAGCTATTTTCTTAGTAAATCTATGATTTTCTTCTAATTAATATTCTATGAACAGGTCGAAGTACTCCAACGTCCATGGACCATCCTATCACGGCGATGGCTCCGCATTCGCCGATATCCGAACAAGACGAAACGCAGTCCCCGGGTTCCAAAGTCAAGTCGAACGACACGAGCAAACTCACCGATCCTTCAACCGTTTCGGAGAACCAGTCGTCTAAGACGGATAAAAAGAAGGACAAGAGCGATCCGCCGGACTTCAATATCGATGACTTCCTCAAGTCCGACAGCTTCCCTGGTGTTCCTGGCCTACTTACCGTAAGCCACGTCCATTGCCCATTTCAACTCTAACCTTTCTTCCTTACAATACAAATAATAAACTTTACATTTTACAGAATGGCGTGGGTACAAACGGTGGCTCGGGCTCGCGCTTCAGTCAATGGTTTAAGCGCGAGAGTCCAACTCTCCAACAACAGAATCAGAACCAGCAATTGGATCCGCTGCGAACTTCCATTCAGGACGAGCTGCTCAACAATTTGTTGAACGACATATCCGAGCCGAACATCCAAATTCCTTCAGTGACGGAGTCCAACACATACTTCGCGCCGATCTCGCCAGCGGCTAATACGCAGAACAACGCAATGCCGTCCCGTCAATCCTCTTCCACGGGTATCAAGCTTCTGGAGATGCTGCAGCGCAACAGCAAGCCGCCCAGTCAGAATGGTCAAGGCGATGTTAATTCCATCATGCCGATGATGAAGAATGCGTCGATCAAGGAGCAGATCGGTGAGTTGATGGGAATTGTTTTACAATTCAAGTTTTTCGTTATTGTTGTGGATGAGATTGAATATTAAAATGGCAAATCTTATCTTAGGGGGAGGCAAGGTTGTTAGTTTGGAAGAACTGGAAGCTCGTATGCGCGGTGGAGCACCACCCATGCCTCAGCCCGATACCACTAAGCAGAATAAGTCTGATGACGAAATGTCTGCCTTCAAAAAATTGGTAAGGGCAAGAAAAATTAATACCTTAAATGTTAGATAATAACAAATTGTTAAATAAGATAATTAATAAAATTATGTAATAATTCTTATTGCAGCTTGCTCAAGTTAGTGGAGGACAGGCAGTGCCAGCAGCGAACGGACCTATTCCGCAGAAGCAGCCGCCGATGCAACCGCCGTCGCAGCCACCTATGCAACAACCTATCACCCTGATGCAGGTAAGCATTCAACAATTAAATCATTCTACTCTCAATTGGCACATCATTCATCATCATTACTCACAACAACAAAAACAAAAACTTTCAGCTGCTTAACTCTCAGCTGAAGAACCAGCCCGTAACACCGCAGCCACCGCAACACCAGCCGCATCCGGCCAATGAGCCTCTGCAGATGCCCGCCTTCAATCACGTTGGTCCTCTCGGGCCCGTGCAGCATCCGCACCAGTCACAAATGCAGCACGAGAATCTCATGAAGGTATTGCAAATCCAGCAACAGCAACAGATGCAGCAACAGCAACAACAGCAGCAACAAAAACAGCGTCAGCAGCAGCAACAGCAACAGTCTGAGATGCTCTCGATGATGATGGGTGGTGGACCTCAATCACAGACGCCACAACAGCCGCCACAGCAGCCACCCCAGCAACCGCCCCAACAACCGTCTCAGAGGATGATCAGTCCTATCCCAGCCGACGTGCAGATGATGATTAATAGTACACCGTCCTCAAGGGATCTATTGCAAAGACCCGAGGCTGAGGCCCTTATTAGGGGACTACAGCAGGGTGAAATCACGAAGCAGCACCTCGTTCAACAATTGCAGGTTCGTCATTATTTTTATACAAGTTTTATTACAAATTTTGTTATTCCGATGGTATGATAAAATTTAATGATTTCATTTTAGAATCCTGCAATGCAAAACCGACATCGCGAAATCTTGGTTAGCATCCTCAAGTTCTACGGTAGTACAACAACTCGCAATGTTAATGCTCATCATTCAAATGTATCTACGTCACAAGAGCACGTGTTAAGGCAGATGCTATACCAGCAACGGCAACAGAGGATACCGTCACCAATGAATAATGGCAAGTTTCAATAATAATTAATTCATATTCTTTTTAAAAATAATTAATAATTTTTACATTCTAAACGAATATATCACTTGTGCTTCGCAGTGATGGGTCATCGAGTGCCGTCCCCACGTGAGTTGGCGGTGCACACGCAGAGCATAATCCAGAATGCCCTGTTGAAGAAGAAGCTCGAGGAGCAGCGCGAGAACTACTGCAAGCGTCAGGAGCAGCAGCAACGTGCCACAACGCCCGTGAATTCGCCAGCGAAGCAGACGCACAGCCCGACGCCGTTGGCATTCACACCTACGTCCGTCCTGCGCAAAATGACCGCCGAGAAGGAACCTGAGGGTGCGATGCTCACCTGTACTCAAATAGAGATAAGCCAGAGGAGCCAGGTCTCTTCCACCTGCTCGCCTCGCCACGTCATTGCCAAGGCACAACAGTACTCTCGACGGCTCTTGCTTCTTGCTAGTCCAGAGAATGAGAGCCGCCGTAACCGTCGACAGCAGCCTAGCAACGACGACAGCGACGAGAATGCCCTCAAATCGAAGTATATGCGCGCGGTAGAAAAGAGCCACAATGCGAGTAGTAGCGCCGGTAGCGTTTGTAGCACTAGCTTGACGACCATCGAGGAGGTCAATCGTGAGTCGTCTGTCGACGACGTGGAAATCTTGGAGGTTATCGCGGATTCAACGACCGATGAGCTTGGTGTAGATTCGAAAAAGGGCGAGGACGTTTCCGATGATAAAGACGAAGAGTCTAGCTCGGAGTCGAAAATTGTAAAAGATTTAAATGCTGATTCTGATAGTAAAATTGAAAAGTCTAACTTAGAATTAACTACTGTAGACGCTAATTCGGAGTCTAAAAATATTGAAGCTAATTCAGATAAAAATAAAGAGCTCAGCTCAGTGTACGAAAATGTAGAAGCAATTTCGAAAACTAATAATGACAAAGCTCTTGTAGTATATGAAAAACAAAATCTTTTTTCAATATTAGATTCTGAAACTGCAAAGGCTACTTTAGATTCCAAACAGATTGAAACTGCTTCAGATTCTACAGACGTAGAGGCTTCTTCAAAGGCTGATAATAATGAACTTATTACAAAATCTAAAAACATTGCAGATATTTCTTTGAAATATGAACATGAAAATAGTTCCGCGTCGGAAAGCAAGGAAGAAGAAACCTCTTTAGAAACTAAGCAAGCCGACATAACTCCGGAACTTAAGAACATGGACCTTTCTTCGGAGTCCAAAGATTCGGGATTCATTTGCGAAACTAAAGACGCCGAAATAGTTTCAGAATCTAATAAATCGGGAGATTCTTTAAATTCTAAAAACTTAGAAATTATTGTAAAATCTAATGATGTTGAAGTTATAGTCGAATCAAAAAGAGGGGTAATTTCGAAACTTGATTACTTAGAAGCTAATGCTGAATCTAACATAGAGAAACTAGCTATCTCCAAAGAATCTGAGAATACTATAGATTCTGCAGGATCAGATACAATAGACACTTTCGACGAGTTTATAATCGGTAGTGACAAAAACAACAACGATCCAGAAATCGTTGACGAGCCTCTAAATAGTTCCGCCAAAGGAATAATTCATGATCTGGACGCGGCTGCGATTAGTGGTAAAGAGGATAAGCTAGAAATTCTTAAAGAAAACGTTAGCGTAGATAATTAACGTTCTCGCCTTTACTTTTTTTCTCTTTTTTGACTCTTGAACTATTTTCAATTCCTTGTGTGAAGGGATAGCATTAAAATACGTAATAATAAATAATGACGGGTTTTCATTCTAAATTGCTTTGAGGATCGTTCATTAGTTGAATTTCTTGTCGTGGGATACGTAAAATTTGAAGAAAAAAAGAATTCTTAAAGAATTTAAAAAACATGACCATATTTCATGTAATTCGCTTTTATGAAATAATTAACATTGACTAAAAAAAAAAAAATGATCGGCGTTAACGGGAAAAAACTTCTAATTATATAGACGCGTAAGTCTCTTTTCCGAAATATCCGTTTAACTTCATTGAAAGCTCTTTTCTACTTAAGCGAAAGATAAACATAATCATCATATACTTCGGTTACGCAATGTCCGCTACAATTAGTTTCTTTTAGTTTACGCTCACCCTATTTTCAATGCGCCAAAGAAATCGTATCTCTATTATTTTTTTCTGTCTTGTATGCGATTGTAGCTTTTCCCTTTCTATACTATCCCTGTGGGATTCCTTCTGTTCTCGTAGTGCCTATACTGTTGAAAAAGAAAAAACAAAAAAAAACCGTACGTGGCGCCGCTTATCGCCGACAAACAAAAAAAAACGAAAACAATTGTTTCAGACCATTGTTTACGAACTTGATTTTTTTTTACAAGATAAAAAAAGAAGTTTGAGAGAAAAACTCGGTGTCAGGACGACCGAGACAGAGTGCCGGAAACGCCGTATGCACGTTGAGAAAAAAAAAGTCAAGCACTATATTACTTTACCCGCACTTGTGGTTCTTTGATCTTTAATAGATTTTATAATAAACTACTTTGCTTATATAACCTCTCCTATGCATTCTCCTATCTTCTTTCTTTCTCTTTAGCGCTTTTGCATGCTTTATTCGCAGACTACTGTCGCCGCTTTACTTCACGCACAGAAATCACTTACTTCGACTGTGTATTAACAACGCTCACCTGCACCGTTGCCTTCATCTTCGCTTTGTTTCTTATACTTAGATAATAGAATAGAACTTTTATACATTTTTATTTATTTTTTTTTCTTTTACTTTTAAAATTTTTGTTAATTTCTATATAACAATATATATTCTTATATATGGTAAGTAAGATACACTGGAAAACAACTTTAATATTTTTATTTTAAATAATTGAAGTTTAAAAAAACGCAAGCGATTTTTCATTATTTTGTATTACCTTTTTGGTAATTTTTTTTATATATTTATTTATTGGTTTTACTTGTAGGTAATACAAAGTACATCAAATTTACTCGTTTAAATTTCCTCGTTTTTACTCTTGAAACAACGACTAGTGTGCTTTCTCAAAATAATTAACAAAGCCACGTTGTGCATGCTCGCTTTGTATGCTGCTGTAAACTTTGCCTCTATTAAAGCTTCTTCATTTCGTTTGAATAAGTCCGTTTGAGTATCGTTAACTTGGAATTTTGTTGGAAATTCAAAAGACATAAGAATTTACAAATAAATAGTACGTTGAACTAAGGTGCCGCTACTTCAAAACAAACGTATCGCAAATCACGGTCTCATTACAGAAACTCGACTAAGCGCCGATAAGTATAACCGCTCGTTATCGCTTAGTTATCAGCCAGGTGCATTTCTTCTTTTTTCACGATAGCTACTTAAAAGCTTTACACGGAAAACTTTGTATCGTGTATTTTACAAAGACTTTAATAACTTTTACTCTATTGAATTTCCAACAAGATTAGAAATACGTTTTGCAAAATGGTTACCAGTGGCGTTCAAACGACCCTATTACTGTTCTAACATACCGTAAAAAAAAAGAAAATTCGGATATTTTGTTATTAAAAATTTTTTCAACAATCCTTCCACTCACCGCGACCGTTAACCAAAAGTTACTCAATATCAAACACCACCTGCCACGCACGAACGTCCACTTTTAACAATTTTGCAATTCTGCCCTCTGGGTTCGACAAGTACATGCGAGTACGTGTGTGTGTGTCTGTCTCGGCTCGCAGGCGGCAGTCAACAGCAGCAATACGACCAGCAATCGGCCAGCAAACTTCTGGCCAGCCAATCGAGTCACCTTCATCAACAAATCCAACAACTCCAAGCAAGTGTATTGAGCCGTCAACAGCAACAACAACAGCAACAATCATCTCTGCGTCCACAACAACAGCAACAACAACAACCACAGCAACAACCTACGGCGACGGCGGCGCCCTGGTCGAATGCACCGCCGCCCGTCAAGCAGCATCCCGGTATATAAATATACGTGCGACCGACCAGATGTGCTTTTTTTTGCACGCGTATACACCCGGATTTAACAATTTGGAAGAAGCTTAGTGGCTGGTTAGAAATCGGGCGTGTGGGAATGTCGTGCTTTAAACCGGTCGGTTTGTGATATATGGCAATTTTTGCAGAGATTTTGTTGAAAATTGTGCAGAATAAGAGATGCCTTGAGTTGGACTGTGAGAATCCGGATATTCTTGCATTCGATTACAGAGGCTAATAATGCATGACCATGACATTATTATTATTATACTATTTATTACCATATATATACATAGTGTACAAAAGATATGAACGATACATGTACATAACCGAGAACCGCTATACCGTGTAAACATATTATCCCCGTTCTCTCCTATGTACATTACTACACGCTTATACCAATTTCTTATACCTCTTCTCTATCATCTCGCGTACCTTCTAATCTCACATTTTCATTTTTTCTTCACAGGCCGACCGATCGTCAAGGGCGGCGCGTCAAGTCAGCAGTTCCAGCAGCAACCACCTCAGCAGCCACCTCAGCAACCCTACAGCGGCAATGCGGACTTTCAGCAACAACAGCAACGTGTCAGTACAGGCATCTACGGAAACAATGCGGCACCACCGCCTCAACGCTCGAAGCACGCAATGCCTACAAGCCTTCAGATGTTCGCCAATGCTCAGCAACAGCCTCAGCAGCAGCAGCCTAATACGGTGCAGAGACAGCAACAGTCCGATTCGCTGAAGCAGATGAGACTGAATATGTTGCAAGAGGAGCTGGTAATGCAACAGCAACAGATGAGGGCTGTACTCAACTCGCCGCAGGGACTTAATCAGAACATGAATTCCACGAGGACCGGTGAGTTTTCAATTGTTCTGGATGGTTTTGGGTAGGGGGTAGTTAGGAGTAAGGGGAAATGGAGAAACTTGGGGTTTCGTCAATGTGAACACGTGTCGTAATGTACTAATATTTTTACAATGGCAAAGTTACAAGTTTCTCGTAAAGTATGTTGGATAATTCTTTGGGGATGATGCTTAAAATGAAGAAATGATTTTATATTTACGATATGTTTTGTATATATTACTTAACCATACAACTTCAAAAATGTGAAGTGCACTTGCAGATTACATACGATATGCACATAACATATTATTGGATTTCTAGGCATTTCTATCAATCTCAAACCCATTTCATGCAACGGTTTTCCAAAATCCGCCTAACAAGATCCTCGCCTGACCTTCTTACCCTTCAAATGATCCATTCATAAGTATTTATGTTTTCATATAATATTTAAAGTTTAGTAGAGCAAAAATTGGGATTCAGTAATATAAAGTATATGAACAGTACTTTATGAATAACTTTAAATATGTTGAGATTTAAATTTATATCGCAATTTTTGCTTCTCTTTAACTATACAAAATCAAATCTTCACACACATGTATATCATTTTCATTCCGTCACAACAGTTTCAATCCAACAACACCCACAACTCATCCTTAAACTACTTTGTCAAACAAAAATTCATTTTCTGGTTCTTTCACTCTACCACACGCTTTACTCAAACCCCAGACGGCCGAGCCATGCGACCACAGCAACTGAGTATGACGGTGGTCGGTCGCAGTCCGAATTCCCCAGGTCTGAGCAACTTCATGGGCGGCAGCAACAACGGTGGTGGCAACGGTGGCGATCTATCCCCAACCTCCAATCAGCTGGCACGCTGGTTCAGCCCAGAGCTGCTAGCGCAGGCGCGCGCTGGTAAGCTACCTGAGCTTGGCCAGACCAACGTACTCTCCCTCGAGGAGCTCGAGAGACTGCAGCACGCTTCGACGACCGTGCACAACTAGAGAGAGAGAGAGAGAGAGAGAGAGAGAAAGAGAGAGAGAGAGAGAAAGAGAGAGAGAGAGAGAGAGAGAGAGAGA
>JAYJLV010005722.1:0-10221 GCA_036873485.1 Torymus texanus | reverse complement strand
GTATTTTCATTGTTTAAATTTAAACTATCATAACTTTGGATGAATTCAATATTTTTCAATTCTGAAAAATGCAACAAAAAGGTGGCTTCTCTAGTTTTAATTTCATTCTTTTCCAATTGTTTGCGAACTTTATCTAAACTAAATAATAAACAATTAAAAACGAGCAATTTTTGCAATATTTCCTTAAAATGCAACTAAAAATGTCGATAACTCGAGCTTATTGAAGTGTTAAGGTCTAATATTACATCTTTCATCATATTTTGGTATCCAAAAACATATCGCAAAGTTTGAGCGAAATCCGTGATCCGGAGGTCTGACCCTATCCTAGTTATTGATACTTTCCTTTTCCTCGCTATTACATTCTCTGGCCGTCTCCTTCTTTGTCACCCTTACTATTGCACTAACCGGCGCGTGATCCGATTCGATCCTTTCTTCAACCTGTAATTCCGCTATGTGTTCCCTCGTTTTTTCATTAACTATAATATAATCTATAACCGTGCTTCCCCTTGCCCCTATGTATGTGTACTCCCCTTCTATGTAACCCTTCAAATTACCATTTAATATCGACCACCCTTCTTTTCCGCAGAAATCTATCAGCTTATTACCTCCGTTGCCTTATCCTTACTAACTCTATCACTCTATGCTCTCTTTCTCCTATTTTGCCGTCTGCTCCCACCAGAATGCCTTCATTCACTATGCTAATATTATAATCTTCACCTACGATTACTCTAATTTATTGGTCCCTATTTTGTTTTTCCCACCACCCATAATACCTCTCAATATTTTCCGTATTATATACTGACCAAATTACCCATTTCTTCTCCCCATTTTCTAATATTGTTTCTATCAACTCGTCTTCTATTTCTTTAGTTGGGATGCTATCCGCGTTTGTCCAGTCCTTCTTTATGCCTATCAGAAAGCCTCCCTTTGCTCTACCTTCTTTTGCTTCCCTTCTTGTCGGTATCACCTCCTACACATAGTCCCTTGGTAGTTTATTTTCTAGTTTCTTCCTATCTTTCTCTTCTACCTATGTTTCAGATAGACTCACAAAGTCCCCTTGCTTTATAAAATCTTATACCTCTTTATCCTTATTCCAGATTCCTACGATGTTCAAAAAAATTAATTTTTTCCTGTTCTCCTCTCTATTACAGCTTATTTCTTCCTCTCCTATATTCCTACTTATTTTTATATCTCTCCATTTCTGGCCTATTAAAAATTCTTTTTCGTATTATTTCTCCTATTTCCCTCCTCATCTATATTCCCTACCTTTTTTCTACAGTTCCTTCTTTTCCCTGCTCCTTGTTTTTCGTTTTTTCCCATATCCCTTTCTATTTTATCCTTTTCCTTCCATTTTCTCCAGATTCCTTTGTAAAATACTCTCCCTGTATCTTACTTAATCCTCACCAGATTTTACATGTCATCCCTCTTCTTTTTCTTCTTTAACCCATCTATGTATTTCTTCCTGTCTTTTTCTATCATCAATATTTAAATCGTTCTCTATGTAAATCCTCGAGCCTTACCTTTTACTTTTATTCCTCATTATTTCTCCTTTCCCTTCTCCCTCTACTTTTGCTACTATTACATTACCGCTTAACCTCGCAAAATCTATTTTCACATTTATTTCAAACTTCTGATTTAAAGATGTTTGTACCCATTCTTTTATGCTTTCCCCTATTGGTTGTACTCCCCTTATTACGATATTATTTCTTCTTTCGTTCCTGTCCTGTTCGTTAACCATTCTTTTCATCTTCACTAACTCTCTCTCTCCGACAGTGATATACCGCTTCTACCGTTCGCTTCTGTTACCCCACTCCTTCGTACCAAGCCGGTGTCTCCCTCTGACGCTACGCTCTCTAACCCTGTTCTCGCTCCTACCGGTTGCAGCTCCCACTCCCTTTCCCTCTCCTCAAATTCTTGGAATTTCGTCTCCAACTTTTCTATCGTTTCTGTAATTTCTCTTATTGCCTCATCTATATCTACTTTAACTTTTTCTAATTCTACTCTCTCTGCCCTAATCTTTCTTACCTCGTCGAGTACTCTCTTTTTAAATTCTTCCATTTTCCGGTGTTCCTTATATTCTTTGTCATTTTTTCCTTTCCTTGTCTTCTTGTCATCCAGCTTGAAAGTCACCATCTTTTTGACTGACTCCTCCATTGACATCTGGTTCTTATCCGCACTGTTGCTTTTCCCGTTCTTCTCCTCGCTTTTACTTTCTTTCGCACTTTCTTCATTGTTTTTATATCTTAACCGCTGTGTACACTTCGCACGCGTTCTTACCACCGTACAACCTCACCTCTAACCGTGCCGCAGCGATTGCTACTCAATTTACTCCTTCGCTATTTCGTACTCTCACCAAATTTATTGTTGTCTATAATTCTTACCCTCTGTTTTACCTATTTCTATTCTTTTTTCCGCGCAAAATTATACTTTTACCTCTTAAATACACAAAATTAGTTAGAGCTGTCTCGCGCGCGTGCATACAGACTCGCGCCCTCTAAACAAGTCCCAGTTGAAGTTTATATTTATTTCAATCAGTGAAAATATTCAAATAAAATAATAAAATTATAGATTATTGATACATACATGACAGTAATATTTACGTAGTTAACAAAAAAATTCCTTCTTATTCTTATTAATTATATTTTCAGACTCGACAAATTCGAATGTAAATATGTAGGTGTGTTTATTTAAGAATTCAGTACTATATTTAAAAAATGCTTTACTTGAACTATTGTCAATAATGAATTATAGCAGAATGTTTTTACGAATATACAAAGTTGTTTTCAACGAGTCTCTTGTTTCGATATCTAGTCCACAAAGTACCATATCTACATAGCAGCGTCCGGCAATAGCCGGATAAGATAAGAATGCAAAAATAATATATGCCTTTGATCAAGTAAATATTAATATTGAACTAGTTTTTATTTTTTTTGATCAAGAATTTTAATGAGAACTTTGATATATATAAGGGTTGAAATCAGTTAGGTCATAAATATACCTTATATATCAGGGTTTTTACGACAAATATTTTCATACCTGATTTAATTTAAAACCATCAACCAAATGGTGTCAAATAAAAAGGTGTATTAAAAAAAGAATTTTAAAGGTAAAATTTAGGGGTAGTTTCACACCTGAAAAAACATTAGTTTTATTAAAAAATTGATGTTATTATCTTATTCAGTCGTATAGTAATAATTTATTTATTTTTTAATCAAGAATTTTAATGAAAACGGCTAATATATTCGGTATTCACTTTTGGGGGTAGCCTTTTTCATCCATTTGGTAATCCTAATAAATAAAATCAATTAAATATATTATTTCTTATAAATTACGCTTATTTACACATTGGTTAACGAAACAAATTTTTTTTCACCACTTATACATGGTCTATCACTGTAAGGGGTAGTTGATGGTAGTTAAGGGTTGCTGTTTGAAAAATCCCAAAATACGTCAACATTAATGTTCAATACTGTTCACAAAACTACTTTTTATAATTTTTTTTTAAACTAAACTTCGATGTTTTTAAAAAGTAAGGATTGCAACCCTTTTGGTCACAAATACTACTCATACTTGAAGTTTTTTAAGATGAATATTTTCCAAATGATTTTTTTTCAAAAGTATTCATTACATGCTGAGAAATACTAAAAAGACGAATTAGGAAGGTTGACTTTGGGGCTTGATTTCACTTCTTAAAAGTCCTTATGGGCCAATGAAAAAAATACGTGTCGAATATTTTTTCAAGTACTACACCATATCCAATAATGATCAAAATCGGTGAGGTCGGGTTAGGGTGGTTTCCTTGTGAGAAGAGTCTATTATTAGATATATAAATCTATATTCCCTAAGGACGGCAATTAATAAGCATTTCTAACAATCTCCTTGTTCTACCTAGAAACTAAACAAGTCGGATGAAATCAAAATAAATATCGCTAGAAAACACCTACAAGCATTATACAGTGATTGAATGCTTAACTTAACCTTCTGCGGTACACATTGTTTAGCTAATTTGATTTTTATAAAAATCGGGTAAAGCGATTTTTTGTATCTCTGATTACGAATCTACTATAAAATGCCATAAAATACTTAATCAGTCATATTGAGATATATAAGAGAAAACTGTAAATATCATAATCAGAGCCCGTAATATGCGTAAAATGCCATACGAATAAGTGGTCCTTACAGGGACCACTATGCCCAATTATCTATACTACAAAAAAACGTTAGTACAAGCATTATTATATTGCTGTTAATTTTGATATTTTATTCTTTTATAAAATAATTAATAAAATATTACTGCATGGATATTAAGAATCCAGAAGAACAGGTAAAGAATTAAAGATTATACAAGGTTATTATATAGGTAATGAGGCGGGCGCAGTTCGCGTGCTGTATCGCGCAGTACCGCGCGCAGGAAAGGCGGTGAGTCTCCACTTTCGCATTCTATTTTTCGCAGAAAACATCTCGAGCACTCTTTGGAAAATATTCTTTCCTGCGTAAAAATGTTCAGCTTTCGATCTAAAGGGCCAAAAAAAATATTAACAATGTACTTTTCGAGATATAACATGTTTTGTACTTCTTGAAGGTGAACATGGAAAATTTCGGGAAAGTACCTACACCATTGAAAAGCTGAGGAAAAAATACGTCGGAAATGCTTATCATAAAATATTTTCATGTACGTTTTAGTATCGTAAAAATGAGCTAGATAGAGCACGATTAGGCGCTCGCGCGCCGCGCTGAGACAATTGCATGAAACGCCTCATATGCAACAGCGTGTCATGAATATTCGTTTTTGCACGCTTGTGAATCGGGTGGCCGCTGTGTCAGTGTTGCCACTCTATTACATTGCAAACATATGAAAAAGCTACTATTATTATAATATACCATTACCCATAATTATTTTTTGAAAACCTCTACAATAACTCGTTTTTAAAAAATATGTGTATTTAATTTGGGAGCAAGCCGACCATTACAGTTTGAAACTCAGTGCACAAGTGACAGGAATCATAAAGAAAAGCCTGAAAATAGGTCGATAAGGTTAAAGATTAAGCACTTCATTTTTAGGGTAGTCTGAAAGAAAAAACTGATGGCCATCAGCACACTGCTGATAACAAAGATACTAAGATACATCAGCTGCAAACAAAAACAAACGATTTCAAAGTAGTCTATGACGAAAGTGTAACCCGTTGCGCCACAGTGATGCTCTCAGTGGAACGCTCAACAAAACCACCACCCCAGACTATATCAGAATAGATTTTTTTCAGGGTACATTTTTACAGTGGCAACGCCCACAAGCCAAACCCAAGATTCGCCGCAGATGGGCGCACACTTTACTGCTTACGATCATCCATCCATACGTGGCCCGGCTTAACTATTGTTGCTGTATGCTAGTAGTAAATCCTTACGATCAGAAGGATTCTTCACCTCTGAGATAGCAGTACAAGAGATAGTTGTTACGTAAGGTACGACAAAAATTAAAACTCTTTAATGTTGGGTTGACATAAAGATATCACAAGAATCTACCATATAGCTGTGTGTGGGCTTAGCGTTTGATCAATCGGTTAGCTTCAGTGTGTCAGCAGCCGTGCTACAAAAACTCATGAAGCTCCTATCAAAAAGACTCCTAGCTCAACGCTCTTGGTCACACCGCCGACTCTGCCATCATACGGATGGGCGAGCAGATTAGACATCTCGATGCTCCTATCACTTAAGAGACTGTTTTTAAGAGAATACAAACAGTCATGTCCCAAAATGTTCCGGAAGGCAGAATCACCACCTGTCACTCGGCGCTCGACTTCAGAGAAGAACTGAAACGTCTCTGGAAATTAGAAGAAATTCGCAGTTGCAGTGAAGATAAAGACCTTTGAAAGACTCACTTACTTTAAACTCACAGCAGAAACATAGATGATAGGTACTTCGTGCGCCAACCCTTTGCTAAATCTTCGGACTTTCCCGGCTCTAGACAATAGCTGTCGCGTTTTGCTCCTTGTAAGAAAAACGATCACAACGTAACCCCGTAGTCAAGGCAACTTATTGCGAGTTTAAGGAAGAATACGAACTGTTAGAAAATATTCGAAATGTCCCCAGCGAGGAGCTGCATAATCCATCCGCCTGTTAGTTGCTACACCACGTCGTTCTCAAGCAAGGTAACATTAAGAAGGTTCGTCTGGTATGTAACGCATCACAGAAGGCTGACTCGGCTCAGGTCTCAAACGATTTTCTAGTTGCGGGTGTAAAATCCCAGAAGGCCATCACCACCATCATCACCCGTTGGCGGTCTGTTGATTATGTGTATCCAACAAGACGCACCTTGGCAACGTATACTGTGGAGAAGGAACCCGGAAAAACTGTTATAGAAATATTGCATCCTCACGGTAATATACAGGACGGCATACGTACCCTTCGCATCGCTATGCGTGCCAGATCAGTAAACTAACCATGAACAATAGTGGTTCCACTAGGCGCGAATGTTTTGTAGCGGTACATGTACGCCGGTGACGTTCTTACGTGGGCTGGCACTTTAAAGGAGGCGACACTACAACAGCAACTGATTAATATTCTTTCGTCTGTAGGTATGTCACTGAGAAATTAGGCATCGCAGTTACGCCACAAGCATAGTGCGTTGAAGGATGTCACTTTAGAAGAAGTTTGAAACCACTCTCGACATTCGCTGGAATCCACAATCCAACGTCTTCGGAAACAAAGTGCGCTTTCCTCAAAACATTTCATGTCATGTAATAAGTCATCCTTTCTGAGACAGATCTGTTGTATTCTGCGACGCTTCTGAAAAGATATACGCAGCTACGGTTTACATCATAATTATGTTTAGCAACAACTCTCGCCGAATCTAGATACACTGATCCATAAACGACACATATAAAAATACAATCCCATACTAATTTCCTAATTTGTAAATTAACAAGTACTGTAAAATCTATATAAATAATTTTGGAAAAATTGTGGCGTCCCTAATATAGTTAAGAGGGCCTTCTAATGTGACGGGTCGGAAAAATCGATTTCTTTTTGCATTTTTCGATAGTTTTTACCCATAGAATTGATATCCCACAGTCTGTTTGAGGGATTTCTACCTTGTTGACCAGTTACAATGCTCCAGGAGTGCGCCACTGCGCTCGCTACCTGCGCGCGCTCGGATTTCGGAGTAGGTATACGAGCATTCGCACAGCTGTTTGGTGTTTCTACCTCCTTGTATGTATACAGATACACAAGATATACAATAGAAGTGTCCCTTTTCACAATTAAGTAATGGTCTCTTCTAAAATCGAACAAAGTGAAAATGGATAGAAAGCAGGGGAAATTTTCTTCAAGACACCAAGTTATGGTGTTAAAAAGAGGAAATATCGCGGGAATCAACATTCGGATGAAGTTCGTTCGAATTTTACTAGCACTTCGGCAAATAAATTGAGAAAGAGTCACGATGACAGTTTCAATGTGGTTACTAGTGATTCTGCAAGCTATTGTTTTATCCAGTTCGTTCTTGTGTTTTCATCACTGCAAACCATCTTGAAATGTAAGCAATGTGATTCGGATATAACTTTTTCAAAATATGGTGAACGAGGGCCTGGTTTTAAAATTAAATTAGTCTGTCAGTGTGGAGACAGATTTATAAACTCGTGCCATATGATAAATAATGCCTACCAAGTTAACCGTCGTTTCGTGTACGTTATGCGATTGATTGGCGTTTGTTTGCAAGGCCTAAACTATTTTTGCGGGTATATGGATATTGGCAAGAGTTTCAACATCACTTTGTATTATAGTATTATAAAACCCATCTCTGAAAGCGTACACGCTGTGTACGATACTTTGATTCGTAAAGCTGTTCGACAAGAAAAAGAGTTGAATGTGCAAGCTGGCTTTCCATAAAACGAGTTCTCAGTTTCTGGCGATGGTTCGTGGACCAAGAGAGGATTTTCTTCTTTTCTAGGAATTATCTCACTCATTGGAAAATATTCAAATAAAATCTTAGATACCACCGTAAAATCGAGTTTCTGTAATGCATGCAATGCATGGAGTGGCAAAGTAGATACAGAAGAATATGATGTTTGGTACGAAACTCACGAGCCAGAATGTCAAGCAAATCACCATGATAGTGCTGGTAAGATGGACGTAGATGGTATTATTGAAATGTTTCAGCGATCGATAGAAAATCACAACGTAAAGTATGCCTATTACATTGGCGATAGATATACAAAAACCTTCAAAAATCTAGTCCAAATCTCTCCTTACGGTGATGACTTTATCGTGAAGAAAAGGATGTATACGAGAGCAAAAGAAGCTAAAAAACAGCTCACGCAACTCAAAAAAGCTCATAAACAGGTTGGGAGTCAAGGAAAAAAAGTAGCTCCGAAAAGGGAAAATCCAAAGCTGAATCAAAAACTGCTACTCTAACCAACAAAGTTATGTAAGATCTATCCTTGTACTATGGTTTAGCATTCAACGACATCCTGATTGGGTGGAAGATATGCGGAGAGGAATATGGGCCACTTATTATCACAAAATTTCCATCGATGCAGTGCCTCAACACCATTTCTGTCCCGAAGGTGAAAGCTCCTGGTTTATGTGGTAACAGCATAAAGCCGCGGGAACTCCATTTTCCCACCCACCAGCTCTTGATAAAGAAACTCAAGAAATTTTGAAACCAATTTATGAAGAACTGAGCCAGAACGAACTTCTGGAGAGATGTTTAGGTTCCAACACGCCAAATAACAACGAAAGCTTCAACGCTTGCGTTTGGCGTTTGGCACCTAAACAAGTTTATTGCGGCAAAAAATTATTAGAAATTGCCACCCAGACTGCAGCTTGCATATTCAACGAAGGCCAGTAACCGATTCTAAAGATTTTAAAAACTACAGGCTGCTCTCTTGGGAATGGAAGCTTCAACTTCGCCGACGACTGCGACAACGAGCGCGTGAAGCAAGCAGACGAGCGGAGCTCATTTTCATCAAAATCTGCCCGAATCAGCAGGAGAGAGTCTAGAGCTGCTGAAGATGAGCTCTTCGACCAAGAGGAAGGCATTATGTATGGTCCGGGTATTGCTGATTAGCTGAAAAGGTATTTTTTCTTTGACTTATCAACTTGCAAAACTTTAAACGCGTTTTTCTCGTAACGACATTTTTGCACCTGGCGCAGGTGATTTCTCAAAAACGGTACGGCTTATCGACTTGAAAATTTAACACAATATTCAGCACTACCATGGCTATCGCCCGTACCTCAAAGTTGTTGATAACTTATTACTAACCTATAATTTTGCATAATTTATGGTACAGAAAAGATTACTTTTCTTTTCTCTTTCACGAGAAGCGCCGCCATTTTGTTGATTTTTGATAAAATAAAAAAGTTGAGGTTCAGGCGATAGGGGCAACAACATCGATTAATAATATTTTTCCATTTTCTGTTTCAGATCACCAGGAGAGCTGGAATCACCTGCGCCAGCAGAGAACTTTTTTTTTTTTTTTTTTTTCGTGTTCCAACTTTATTTTATAAATATATAAATAAATGCTTTTCACCACCAAAAAAATTTTTTTGTTCTATTGGATTATACCTTTAAGGGGAAAAAACATTTATTCGATTATGTGCAGTAGTTTCCGAGAAAACATTATCAAAACTGTGTTTTTTCTTGAATGTTCACATTACAAGGCCCCCTTAAGCGGCACCATTGCTGAATCTGTATTCATTTTTCGCAAATTCAATCTTCTGCAAGGCTCTACTTTATGCACAATTACTCTTATCTTCGAGTGACCCTTTACAATAAAAAAATTTTTGTTCTGTTACTCAGTATTTCTGGCGGTCCAGCTTCATTGACCGCGACATCCCTTTCACTAATAAGGCATTCCACTAAATGATGATTATTCAGCAATAACATGGGACATCGAAAATTAAATGGATTCTCCTGCATGAAAATATTGTTTTCGTTTGTATGTATCCATGATTTGTAATTTTACAAAAATAGAAGTTTTTTGTCCCACTGTGCACCGCCCGCCATTCGTTACCGCACACTAACAGCTCTGTCACATAACGGTTTCCGGTGCCGCGGAGACATTATCCACGTGTCTGCGAATACTATTTACTGCTCGGCTGCTCTTTACGATGATTTCGAGCGTGAGCTCTTCGCTATATGTAACTACGAGGATCATTTGATAAGTACCTAGCCTACAAATGAAAACACCAAAATTTTGCAAAAAATAAAATTTATTTTTCAATGTAGTC
>JAYJLV010005711.1:0-10221 GCA_036873485.1 Torymus texanus | reverse complement strand
TCTACTAAGGTTCTCAATCACTTTTGTTTTGGCTTGCAGGTCTTCTTTTAGTTTTACTATCATAGCACGTGTGGGATATTGATTTGAGGTTAGATTCACGTCATGTTCATGACACATAACCAACACAATGTTTATGTATCTTATATTTTTCTTTTTATTAAAGTCACTTTTATGAAAAACGTTACAACACCATATACAAAACACTATACTATTTACTTTCGAGGGGCAACATCGATAGTATATATCAGGAAGGACTGCCTCCGGAAGCAGCCCACTTTCCGCCATCTTGGCTGATCCTCTTGGTTCAGTTCCTTTTGGAATTACTTTTAATGTAATGTCTTTATCCTTAGGTAGCGTTTCTTTTAAAACTCCAGGACAATGTCCATGAGTCGATTAACAGAACACTTGATGAACCAACATTTTGATAGTTTACTTCTTTTAGGAGACTCCTTACTTTTAATTTTGTGTAAAAAAAAATAGTTATTTATGGTTTAGAAACATATATCAATAAAATTTACTGTAATATTCCTTATACTTACCTAAAATTGCAAAATAATCTTATACAGTGTTTTTAAAAGTAATTGGAATCATGGATAAAAAGAAATTTGTGAGCAAAATAATAAACAAGAATAGTCATAACGTATTACTCGTATCAATAATAATTATAGGTATAAATAGCGCAATAAATAACGAATATCCTAATGTAAGAAAATATCTTACTTTTGTTTTTACAAGCTTAATTATTTTTCATTAAATTTCGAAAATTTTTCAAACTTCAAATGGCTTAACTCGAACGCGCTTACATAACATTTATAAATATTTTTGTGATATAAAATTTTGAAACTATGTTTAAAAAATAAGATTTATTTATATACAAATAAGAACCGTTCTTTTATTAGAGGTGAGAACTAAAAAATTAAATGATTTTCCATAATATAGATTAGTTGATTTTACGATAGTAAATATTTCATTAACGAAATACCAATCTACAAGTAAATGTGGATAAATTGCTATTATTCAAAATATAATAATGATGTAGTGAATGAAATTTGAAATTTATATTGTGATAAATTTTCCACATAATTAAGTAATAATTTAATTGTTGAAATTATTCACCTTTGCAATGAATTTTTTCATAAATCAAATTTAGAAATTGTATTAATTTTTGTTTCATAATAAATATTGAAAAATCACATACACCACTAAAAGAGGTTAAAAATTACAATCCCCTAATAAAAGTCATGCCCAATAAGTGTCTTTTATATAAAAAATGAACTGACGTTTGTTTGTACACTGAATTTTATTTTATTCCAGATACATTAGAAAAAAGTTTTTAGGGGTGAGTCACCCATTGCAATCCACTTTTCAAAAATGCAAAAACACGTACACTTGTTTTAAATTTACTTTATAACAGTATAACTTTATTTAAAATTCAGACTGTACAGACCCCTCCACGTCGACTCTTTCAAGGCAGAGTCTGGACGGGAGAAAGCCCACCCGCCTTGGCTCCAAGGGAGCTGGAGGGGTCCGCCTCAAAGTACGGTCCCACTCGATTGGGGGAGCGGGAGAGGCTTGACAGCCTTTTGTTTAGGGAATTAATTGGGGTTAGCCTCGCTATGGACCAATCCGCTAAAACTATGCCGGGATAAAAAACGCCCTTAATGGATGACCGTGAGGTCGATAGTGGGCGAGAGAGGGAGCGTGGTGCGGACAGTTAGCCGCTTTGCTTGGCTCTGCTGTATTTTGCGGACGACGATTTTCAGAGGCGGGCGGTCCATCGATGTTTGGTGGAGATCGGTCGGCTCGGCAGCGGCCGTTTTCCCAGACGTGAAAGGACGGCGGTGGTGGAGCCGATCGCCGATGATGATTCGGTCGGTTCGTCGGCTGACACGCGAATAGGCGTTACCCGGTCCGTCTGCGTCGGCACCCGACCCGTCACGAGTCGTCGCCCGGTTGGTCTGCGTCGCCATCTCCCGTCGCTAGAAGCGCTGGAGTCGCTCTAGGATTAGCTGCCGGTTGGCGTTGGCGAGCTGAGAGTGCATGAGCTCCGCCGAGTTCCGCTACTAACTAGGAGCGAGTGCGAACCTCGGTTTGAAGAGGAGAAGGAAGAAGGAAGTGAGGGAGGTAGGTCGGACTAGGAGTGATCCAGTCGCAATAAATAATAACAACTATTTATTGCTAGTATAAAATAGTCCTTTATTCTCTCGTTAAATTAGCAATAAATTGCCGAGACCATCGATAAAAAGGAAGATGTCGTGCGAGCGAAGGCTGGCGGGGGGCGCGCACCGCCCGCCGATATCTCCTCAGCAAATATTCTTTTTAAAACATTTTACTTCGTATAACATGTGTATCAACCTGTTTGATATTCATAGTTATCACTATGATTTAGCTGTTGCCTTTAATATACTTATAATAGTTATAAGCTATATAATTTGAATAGTCATTACACTGCTATCGTTTCAGGTGATATTCTGTTCGATGTTCATAGTTTACACTTTGATTTAAATATTATCTTTAATATACACTTATAATATCTATAAGTTATATGTATAATTTGAATAGAAATTAAACTGCTATCGTGCAGGCGCTATGCTGTTCGATGCTTATAGTTTTCACTATGATTTAAATATTGTATATAATATCTATGAGTTAGATAATTTGAATAGACATTAAAATGTTATCTTTCAGGTGCTATCTTGTTCGATACTCATAGTTGACATTATGATTTACATGTTGCCTTTTGTGTACACTTATAATACTTATAAGTTAAATGATTTGAATAAACATTAATATGTAATCGTTGAGGTGTTATCATGTTCGATGTTCATAGTTATCATTATGACTTATTATTATTTATGCAACATTATAATATTGATGTGTTATTTGGGTTAAATAGCAATTAAAATGTTATGGTTCAGGAACTATACTGTTTGATTCTCATAGTTATCACTATGATTTAAATGTTGAGATTTATATATACTTATGATACTTATAAGTTATATAGAATTAGAATAGAAATAAAAGTATAAGCGTTCAGGGACTGTTTGATGTTTATAGTTATCAACTGTGACATTATTATTTATGCAATATAATAATATTTATATGTTATTTGAGTTAAATAGCAATAAAAATGCAATCGTTCAGGAGCTATCCTGTTTAATGTTCATATTTATCACTATGTCATTATTATTTATGCAACATTATAATATTGATATGTTATTTGAGTTAAATAGCAATAAAAACGTAATCGTTCAGGCGCTATCCTGTTCAATATTCATAGTTATTACTATGACATATTGCTATTTATGAAACCATATAATATTTATTATTTTAGTATAAATTAAAATGAATTCATGAGGCACTAACCTCTTAGATGTCCATAGATATTTCTATGATTTTCATATGGGCTTTTATATCATTTAATTATATTTATTATAAATGACACATATATTAATAAAAATTCGATTGCTCAGTTTCTATCCTGTCGCCATGCGGAGTTTTACTCTATCTCTTTGGATTACTATTTCTTTAAAACAAATTTTTATTGATGTAAACTTTATGTAAGTTACTTACATATTTACTAGAATTTAACGTACAAGTTCACTCCGTTCGAAGATCATAGTTTTTTCTATGCTACTTTTGAAAACTTTTCAGTTTTGCGTAATCATTATATGAACAAAAATTTCAAGTTCAGGCCTTACCCTGTCCGCAATTTCTAGTGATTATTTTTTGGTCATAGTCTATACAATTGAATTATTTTAAATGGAATTTAGCCTTTAATTTAGTGCACCACGATAAACAAAATAATATCTTTATAAGATTCGATTGTTTCATAAACATTGGCATAAAAAAAAATTGTTACTCAGGGCTAACTTGTTGCGGAATTCGTAGTAATTACTATGTAGTAAGTTAGAGATCATAGTTGAGAACACTCACATTGTTTCATTTCCGTCATCTCAGCTATACAGTCTACTGCACCCGACTTTTATAGTTCGGTTACATGCTTTTCACAACAGACACATCTCATGCAAGTGCAATAATATTTTCAACGTTGCAGAGGCGGTTAATCCGCCAATCGAATACCTCAAATGAATTCGTTGGCGCGTTCTAAGGTTGACAAGCGGATCGATTTTGGCGCATGCGCCGCGTGTGGGTCGGTAATACCGTATGTAACAGAACATCGCACACAACGATATCACATGGAAAAAATTGACTTATTCGCAGGATTTTCCAAAGGACTAGGCTTCTCGTTGGCATCTAACACCTACACAATTAGATACTTCGCTCTTCGGAGATGTCAGCAATTTGCGTTCTCACTCTTCGACGTTGGACTCACTTTTATACCGCAGCTAATCATCTTTACAGATGTATTAAGATTCATTAAGAGAATTCCTTCGTAGATATGCTAGAAAGGGGGGGGCGAGCATATCTCTCTCCCTCCTCAACCTACAATGACAACTATAGCAACATCAGTTGTGAACTCCATTCTGGTCGCCAATGTTTCTTCTTCATTTACATCGGCTCGTCTTTTTACATTTCTGTTACATGCATCTTAATGCTACGTCAGCGCGTTCAATAGTTTAAATACAAATTGTGAATCGATATTAATTTATTCATTAATTCAATAGTTGTGGTCACCGCTGTAGAATGCTTTAACCATTCGCATATCATGGTATTTTACATCATTGATTACACTGTCTTAATGCTGGATCCGATCGAGCTGCAGCAATCGCCATTGAGAATCTGAATAGCCGAAGATTTTTTAGTGCATAATTAACTCATCTCATACGTTTGTAAACACTCCTGTTGACGATAGCGCTCGTGGGTGTACTGTTAACAACCACGTCAGAAATATACACCTACGCTCGTTACTTTAAGGGTATTTACCAATAGTCGGATTTCAGCAGTGAACGCACTCGTGTTTGAATTCAGAATCCCGAATAATCGAGCTCTCTAATACCTCGACGAGAAGCGTTGTGACGCTATGACCATTCATAATGGTTTAATCATTGTCGGTAGCCGCATGTTTTCACTCATAAGTGCATTTGTGTATACATTGTCCTATCGACGTATAAGATACCCACAACAACCTTCATAATGTTCCTTAAATACTGAAGGCTCTTACGTAAGCATGAGATTTGACGTAAGGATTTCTTAAAATCGAACATTTTATGATTCCAGAAAATTTACTTTTTTGTTTGACCATCATTTTTGAGATATGGTTGGACGCACCGTTTCCGCGTGTAAGAGCCTTATGTTTGAGATTATCTATTAATCAATCTTATTTTAGATTTCGAATAATCTAACGGTTTTATCTTTTTTCAAGCACGGAATATACGTATTCTCACCAATAATATAAGATAATCTCTAAAATGATACATATTTTTTGTTTATTTTCCACATGATGTTTCACGTCACGTGCAACTTAAAGTCATTTAGCTATCTAGGGCTTGTGTATTTCCTTACTTTAATTTTGATTGATCGTTTTATTTAGTATCGAAAATGAACTAACACAGTGTTTTGGTTATTATTTAATAATGCTGGCTGAGATTTATCTAATCAGCACGAGAACTAGATCATTTATTTTCTATAGCATCTATGATTAGCTGTAATGTATACAATATAAAAGTGCCAACAAAAATTTTTAAAATGAGGTATTAATCACATTGACAATACTATTTGTTTCTTAATTCTGGACCTTTCTAAAAACTGATATCGTAATAATTATGCGTTCTAGTCAATGCTGCTAGTGCTTCTATGGAAATTTTATTTATGAAGTATTCAACGCATTTTTATATAGCAAATCTCATCTGTAAATCTTTATTCACCTTTCAAGCACTAAAGTTTGATAAATATATAACGCAGATAATTATATTTTATAATTATCTTATAATTGTTCAACTCGAATTAAAAATGTAAAAAATATTTAATAATTTGTCATTACGATTTTATAATTTTGTTGAATTACAAATGCAGAATGATATTTAAACCCAATAAGGGTGAGACATTTTTTACAAAATGTCATACATTTTTCTGTATATCCATTTGCTGTTTCATAGCTTTGAACATGTACCATTTGATCATGAGGAAGAGGTGCGAAATACAATTTGTAACGGGGTGGAACTCTAGGGGTTGTCAAACTTCCCCTTTGGATACACCTGGTAATATCCGCGTGTCTCCGGTACACAGGGAGCTTGCCGTTGTAGGATCCCTCTGTGGCCGCGAGGGAACGCGGCGGCACAGGTAACGAACACGTGCGTCAACCCACTATTCTAGAAAGCCTAAGCCGCTTTCTACTAGAGCTGACGCTATGGACCCTACCTATAGTTCCTTCTGTTGGCAAACTCCCGGCTACTGGCTACGACCTAGCCTTACCTGATAGCAGCCGGTTTTCCCATACAACGCCGCTTTGCTGACAAAGCAGTTTTTGAATCTTCGCTTACCTTTCCCGTTATCGATGTTTCTCTAGGAGGCGAGGCCTAAGACTAGCTGCAGCTGCAAGGAAAGGGTAGAGGGCGGTATTCGGAAGCATGCACGGATTGGAGACGCTAAATGAGAACGCGTAGGCCGAGACTTAGCGAGACGATTCTCGCTCGCACGCGGACGCAAGAATACGTCGTCTCTTTGTGAGGACGATACGCACGCTAATTACAAGGTCGCACCGGGTACATAAGAATGACTTACTCGGGGCTGGCCAGCCATTGCACGTTAACACCGCCGCTTGCTCTCCTTCCGCTATCTCGCTCTCTTTCTCTCTCTCTCTCTCTCTCTCTCTCTCTTTCTCTCTCTCTCTCTCTCTTTCTCTCTCGCTCGATACCGTCCGAGATCGATGGAGGCGCAGCCGTAGCGGTGGTTGCCGTTGTCGGGGCGCAGCGTCTCGCGCGGTTGCCCTCGTAGAGGCGCGTGCGGTTTTTCTCTATCTTTCTCTCTCTCACTCACACTGTCTCTCTACCTTGCACCTGTTGCGAACACGACGGTAGCTTACTCTCCCAGTTCGGCTGCTCCGTCATCTCTTGTTCCGTGGCGCGTCGGCTGAGTCCGCTAGGCGCGCATACTATACTTAGCCCCACAATTCGAATCTAATACCGGGTGCGCGGTCGCCTAACGTTGCGTCCATTACAGATTGTATAATTGAACGAAATTACTGGTAAGTGAAGTTCGATTTAAATTGTATGAAGTACTTCTTCCGAAATGATCAATCCCACCCTCATCCCTTATCGATAAGCCTTTATAGATGACCTAATTGGAAACAGCAACACTTTAAATAATGAGGATCGAGCGCCAGCGAAGCTGAGAGACAGCTACGGTGGCGGCTCGGTACGGCCGCTAGCGCTCTTTTTCGCCTTGGATATGTAGTAAATTGGGCGGGAAGAGGGGGTACTACCATTTGATTATTACGGAAGAGGTGCTTCATACAATTTTAATCGAACTTCACTTACAAGTAAGTTCGTTCAATTATACAATTTTCTTTTACATTCAGAGTCGCAAGCATGATGCCGAGTAGCAAAGGCCTCCCGATTATCCTCTAAATAAATTCTACAAATGTCATCCTACAGTGATAGTTGGTGCAGTAGTATTCATAGTGTGTGGTGAATTCTATCACATTAATGAATTTGTCACAAAATGTAATGCTGCGATACTAGTAAAGTTCCTGAATCTCATTTGTTATCTGCCACGAGCACCCGAATTTCGCCCTAACCTCAAAGCTGCCATATGGCGCGCTTAGTCAAGAATTAGCAGAATTTGTTGCCTAATTAAAAAATGAAGATGGTGAACTAATCAAGCAAGAAATTCTGCCGGAAATTGACAGGGAAAAAAGCAAATGAAAAGGGCTCAATGACACAGTGTATGAGGATTTAAACGAGGTCGAACACTTAGAATTGAAAACAATCTTTTGAGACAACTATTAAGTGAAGTGCAAAGTAAAAACGAAATTTTAAACGAATTACTAACAAGTGAAAAATCAAACAGAAGCCAAAATCTTAACATTGGAATGAATAAAACTTACGCAGAATCTCTAATACAGACACCAGATAAACCAAAAAACAAAAAAGGGCCTAAACTTGTAATCACGAAAACAAACAAAGAATACAAAAAAGTAACTAGCAAAAATAAAGATACTATAATAATTAATTGCATGAATATTGAAAGTGTTAACGCAATCGGAAACACTTTCGTAAATGAACTAAACGAAAATTTTAAGATAGAGAAAGAGCAAATAAAAAAACCGATAATATAACTAGTGGGTATAGAAAAAGTTTTCAATAACAATAATGAGATCGAATCTGACATTAACCAAAGAAATATTAATAACATAGAAGATAAATGTAAAGTTTTACGTAGCTACTCAAGCGCTAAAAATGCAATTAGTGCAATAGTTGAAGTTACAGCCAATATTTATAAGTATATTAGGGAGAACAGAAACAAATTATTTATAGGATGCCAAAGTTTCAGAATGTACGACATCATAAACACGAATCCTTGTTATAAATGATCCAGATCTTGCCACGGAGGCAAGAAATGTGAAAACAAGGTAACGTATCACAAATGCACGGGTGAGCATGCAGCTGCAGAGTGCAAAAGTGGTCTTCTAAAGTGTCCGAACTGTGTCTATAATAGTAACGAATACAAATCAAACTTTAACACCAACCACAGTGCAGTAGACAGTGAACTATGACCAATTCTGAAAAATAAAATTAAAAAATACCTTGACTCAATGGATTACCCGCTGCAACCTACTTATCAAAGATACTTTGGTAAAGTTGTGAGTAACGCTGACAAGCAGACACCAATTAGACAAGCGATAAGACAGTGAACTACCTCTTATCAACAGCTAAATCTGCTCCTGGAATGGTAACAAGTAGCGGAATAACAAAGACAGCCCCAATTATTAATGACTTACCAACAATTAAACCAACTCTACCGACCTCTGCTACCGACTTGCAACCACCACCGAGCTTCAGACTCTCTTGGTGATCGCAATACCTCTTCAACCTCTTCGTGAGGGGATTTAAGTTTAGCCTCTTCGGAGGTTGTTGATACGGTGGCTTCGGCCTTTCTCTCTCCAACCGGAATTTTTCCTTCGCCTGGCGAGTTTTCTTTCCGTTGGCTATCCACTCCCGCTGCTTCGGCAGCGAGCGCCCACCTATTCTCCTTCTGGAGGGGCGGCAGGTGCTTTTGCACCTTTTCGGGATAGCACTATCTCGGCTCCATCCGCTGAGAAGTTGCCAATCTCTTCTGAGATCGTGGCCAGAGTAGCTTCTGCTTCCTGCCAATCAGCTGCATTTTCTACCACAGCTGATGCCCCTTTTTTCATCAGAATGGTTCCCTTATCCCCTTCAGGCGCAATTGAGACAGCTTCTTTCCCTTCTGGGCGAGGGGCGGATGCTTCTACACTCCCCTCCTGTCTCTTCTTAGGGGCCGTTTTTTCTGTAAGGGGAGCGGTTTCGACCCCGGTCAACCGCTTCCGTTGGCTTTTCCCGAACAATCTGGGCAGTATTTCTGCATAAAGTCCAGACGGCCGCAACCATGACACGTCAGTGGCTGCGAGGAACCAAACCTAGGGCGACTATGCGCGCCCACGTTCCAGTTATCCGAACTTCGACTGCTCTCGCTTCTCTCGCGAGATTTGGCGTTCTCGTTCCGGCTATTCCTTTGCTTCAGCGAATCCAAATCTTCTATATCGCCAGAGTTCTCTCTGATCTTCTGGTGATCGAACTCCTCTAATTTTCGGTTGGCAGCCTTTATCTGCGAGGCTAACCATTTCATCTGTTCTTCTAAATTCCTCAGCATTTCTTCTACTCTGTTCGAGTCTCTCTTGGTATCGGCCACCACGGCACTGATCGTCCTTGTCGGTGTCTTCGACTCGCACGTCCTCCGCTTATATGCCATTTCTGGCAAGAGGGTAGTTTCGGACAACGGTGGTGGCCGATAGACTTTCTCGCACTCTACCGCTTACTCAATTTCATTCGTTTGGTCGAGCAAGGCTTCTACGTCGTTAATTTCAGCCCTTTTAATTAGCCTTTGGACGTGCGGCAACAGATTTCGGTGGAGGAGATCTAGCAGCTGACTCTTGCACGGACGAGGCACTTGCTTCTCCATTATCGCTAGTAAGAACGTGATATAATCCCTCGTCGGTTCTTCCGGGCCTTGCGTACGCGCATTGGCCTCCGCGGCTAGCCGCTGTTGGTATTGTCGGCTCGTTCCATACCATCGCCGCGC
>JAYJLV010005680.1:0-10222 GCA_036873485.1 Torymus texanus | reverse complement strand
AGAGAGAGAGAGAGAGAGAGAGAGAGAGAGAGAGAGAGAGAGAGAGAGAGAGAGAGAGAGAGAGAGAGAGAGCGCAAACGCGTCCCTAATGGTTATTAAACTTCGGCGAATGGAGACTCGCAAAATAATCCTCTTCCGCTCGGCCTACGTCAAAAGGGACAAAGGCCCGCACGCGGACAAAGCGCCGACGCGCTTACAAAAGACGTGAGCGAAAAGAGAGACATATACAGAGAGAGTAGAGAGAAAACGTGGAATACATAAGGCGAAGAGAGCATGATGTGAACTCGATCGTCGATTTGAATTTTCGGCGGAAAAAGATAGGTCGTGGCTGTCCCGCAAAAGTGGCCGAGTGCGACTTGGAGGGGAGGAGGATTGATTGCCCTCGCTTTTCACCCACACACTCACATACACATACACTGCAGAGACATATACGTAAGTACTCGCGTGTTGGAAAACACGTATTTGCGTGGTGATTTGCAGCAACGGCAGCCCAGCCGGGAAATCCGTTCTCTCTCTCTCTCACTTTCTATCTCTCTCTCTGTCTCACTTCCTCTCTTTTCTCTTCGGAAGTGTAGCAGTTTGCCCGCGATGTAAAGCGCGAAAGAGCTCAAAAGCTTCTCTTGCCGTGCGCAGGCGCGTCATGTTCGCTCCTCTGGTTGAAAAGAGGGACGACGAACTTTTGCGTTTTACATTTTTGCCTGTCTCCCCCTCGTCGTCGGGGTATTTACTTCAATTGAAGATAGGTGGCTGTTACATGACGCACGCGCGCAGTGCAACACAGACATTTTTTTAGAAAAGATCTCCGACTCGCGCGAGTGAGCGCTCGAGGCAGCTCTTTTTACGATGGCAAATTAGGATTTTTTTGTTATTGTTTTTTGTTTACAAAAAGTAATGCGAGAGTTGAGAGGTGAACTAGTTGCTTGTACACGTTCACGTGAATTTTATAAATTGGGAAGAATGGTAGTACTTGCTGCGAGTATTGTTCTAAATTTTATAGGGAGAGACGTAGAGGAGAGTTGGCCTAAAGCTATGGCAAAAGTGTTTCTATACTGTATGACGATATGTGACGGCATAGAACAACTATAGTTAAATGTGTAAAATATCATTTCATTAAATGTACATATTTCATGCTCGATAGTTTGCAGATTCTTGTTTTATTTTCTTTTTTTTTTATTTTCCAAGCATACAATTTCAGTTTATGCGGATCGAGACGCGACGCTTGTGGTGAAAATTCTCCAACATCTGATTGTAATCGATTCATTTAATGGGAAGTTAAATCGAGACTTTTATTATTTGTTAAGAGAGTTAAAGAGCTAATGTGGAGTTGCAATGCTCGTAATATTTTCTAAGTGGCTTTTGCATATATTTGAATGTTAATTAATATTCAATTTTAATTACACTCTCAAAAATTGCTTCTACGTGATAGAGGAAATCTTCTTATTATTGTGACAAGCAGAAACTCTGTTTCATATAAAATGAATTTTCTATAAGTGAGAGGAATCCATTTAACTGTAAACTTTAAAGAAAATTCCGTAAAGTTTTTAGTCATATAGATTCCTCTTACTTATATAGAAAATTCATTTTATATGAAACGGATTTTCTGCTGTCACAATAATAAGATTTCCTCTATTACGTAGAAGGAATTTTGGAGAGTGTACTGTATGTATATATAAATTGTACCTTATAAACAACGTAATATTATCATTTTTTAATTTTTCGTTAAAAAAAAATAATAAAACAAAACGTTGTAATAGTTAATATGGATGTTTTATGATACTTTTAAAACTTTGTAACGGCCATTACTATACAGGTTATTACAAATCAAAATTCTGTGAAAAAATTGGGATGGTCAGAACTGGGGAACATTTTGCCGGTATTATAAAAAATATTTTTACTTTTTTTCAAGTAGCTTCTTATTATTATTGTAATAGAAGAAAAATAATCTAGCTTTTTATAGCGGCCGCCTCCCAAGAACCATTTTCTTTGTTTTGTATTTAAATATTTACCTATAACATTAAACACTTTAACCAAAACTATTATTTATGCTACCTTTGGAAAACTCTACCTGTGCATGGCGCTTTTGAAACTGTGATAACGATCTTTTATCTTTTCCATGCGCAACTTTGTTAATTAAGAGGGCAAATTGAAAAAAAAAACACGTGATTTCGGCATTTGTATACTAGTTCGAGAATTTTACAAAAATGAAGGTTCAACAAAAAATAATAGCGAACAGACTTGCATTCTTTTGTATAGACTTTATTATTCGAGATATAAAATAATTGGAACTAATCCTTCGACAAAAAGTACAACCTTTGATATACTAACATACATATTAAACTGATTAAGTTTAGTATAACAATCGCGTCATTAGAATCGAGTTGCGCAATGTAAGCGAATCCCCCACTGATTAGATTACAATGGCCAGGGCATTAAATGATTTAGATAAGCGAAATTCGAAATGATTCAATTACACTCAGTGTAGTATAGTAACGCATTAATTCGTGCGCACGCGCGAGCTCATTTATCAATTTGATTCCCTCGTTCCTTAATCTACGTGGGGTTTATTATAAGGCATGATATTCGTTCCTAGACGGGGGAATCCTGCTGAATACCGCGTGAATTATCGCTGCGCGAGTATAAGAGCTCTTCCGGTAGTACCTATCTCTCTCACTCTCTATCCAGTATGATTTTGGGAAATCAGGGTAGATTCCATATATCCAGGTAATTTATATCTCTATTGTTGGATCGAATAGACGACGCGGCTCGAAACGATCGTTATGTTAAATCGAGTGCGTAACATTTTACGAGCTTTTTACACTTCTTTCGACATATATTATTATTATTATCATCATTCTATAAATTTTCAAACGGCTAAACATTAGCATCTGAGTATTCTACTAAATCAAACTCAAGTATTTCTACTAAACCACCACCACCACTACGAGATAGTTCGACACAGAAGTGTCAATGACCGCAAATCCTCACCAGCTCTCGCCGCACAATCGAACCGTCATTTTCCTCCGCGTCAGCTCCTTATACGATATCGTACGAAAGTCGTCGAACTCTACTGTTCACTGATAGCACGCGTAACGCTGCGCCTAATGTGTTCCCACTCTTTCTCTCTCTCGTTCTCCCTCTCGAGACGACGCAGGTATAGCAGTTGACGTAGTGAGCGCTCAGGGGAAATCTTCAGGCTACCTTGTAGCATGTGGTAACTTACTCGACGAGGACGAATTCGTAACGGATAAGTGAGAGAAAAATCGCTAGCTCTCAAGCCGAGTGAAGTTAAGAGGTTTATGTTGTTGATTACGTGAAACGTGTCTTGGGATTACGGTGTTCAGGTCGGTTTGTGGTTTTGGTATACATATGAAGGACGAAGGTATTTTGAAAATTTTTATTCCATAAAGGAGTAAATAATATAATTGATTTAAAAAAAAACTGACTTTTTATCTGTGATCCACGGACGATGCAACTCTATTGTTATTTTAGTGCGACATCCCTGGTAAAATGCTAATTTTTGTTTTCTCGACATTCTACTCAAAGCAGCAATGCGACAACGAACTGCAGAAAGTCGTATAGAGATCGCGATCACTTTCAAAAATTGAATCCCTCTTCACCAGATCTCAGGCGAATTTTACGATCGCAATGTCTGGATAGCCGTATACGTACACTTTATTTCATCCCCTCTTCTCCTTGTACAGACGATAGCGAAAGTGACAAGAACGATCGACTACAGGGACTCTCTCTCGCTCTCTCTCTCTCTCTCTCTCTGGAAAGAAATCGACACCGTGAATACATACATCACTTGCCTTGTCGTCGCGGCGTCTCTGCACACGCGGGGTGAGAAAAGAAAAGACTGCAGTCAAAGAAACGATCTGCACTTTACGTTCACGCCTCTTTTGCCCTTAGAAAGAAAGTGAAAGAAATCGGTTACTGTTGCCGCTGTCACACGCATTTTTACGTGCGCACCAGGGATTTACTTGATTGAAATCCTCACCCTTAAACATTTACGCACATGGTTATAGCGGTGCGTTGATAGTATACATACACACACTTGCATCTCTCTTCGAGCAGTCTTTATCGGTGGATCCTGGGAAATTGGAAGAGAACCGATGAAAAATGCAGGGAACCGTAGAGAAATGAAAAGTAGAAGAGCAGTGAGAGAGAGAGAGAAAGGATGTATATCAGCTGACGCGACTTTGCATACGGAGATTGAGCAAAGTCGCGACGTCCCTGTTGCATGCGCGTAGGATTGTAAATAAGAGGCTGGATCTAGAGCAGGAGGTGTGAAGGAATCTTGCGATCGTAGCGGAAGACAGACTTGAATATAGGTATATGACTGCTCAAAGAGAATTGGCAATACGGCGATAAAGTACTTTTCGAAATCGTAAGATGCGATGACTGTTTTCGTATCGAGCATATACATATCGAAGATCCGATTTTTCTATATTCGAATTTTATCCGAACGCAAAGTTTGCTAGAATTTCGAATAGATTCAGAGATTTTAAAAACACAATACAAAAGGTCTGGAAGGTGTTGATAATTGCATGTTTAATATACATTAAGCTACTCTCTTTAAAGAGTTGAATTAGTGAAAAAACCACTAAAGATTAGTTAAAATTGCTCCACCGAAACATTAGTTAATATTCACTATTTAAAATAGTGAAACTCTTCTTATTTAATTAGTAGATATTTCCATATACTTCCACTAAGAATTAGTGAATATTTACTACTTCATTAGTGAATATTGACTAATGTTTTGGTGGAGCAATTTTAACTAATCTTTAGTGGTTTTTTCACTAATTCAACTTTAGAGAGTAGAATTTCAACAGAATATTTTACAAACTCATTGCAATTCCCTGAACTCATATAGAATCTTAGAATACTTATAGCGATAAAATAAAATTCCAAGATATCGGCAACTTATGAAGGAAAAAATACTGGTTGTACTGGAGAAACGAAGAGTAAAGCTATGCGCGTGGGTGAACCTCAGTAGCTTCATTCTTACGAAGAACAATACCACACATCGGTGGCTATATAGATATATATCGAGAAGCGAAGCAAATGATCAGGACAGGGCGGGCCAAGGATAATAATTCCCGTGTGCGTTGTTGTCCGTTGCACTTACACCATTCGTAAAATGAACTTTACAGGCGTTTTATTAAACATGAATCCTTTACAGAGCTATCAACCGGCCGTTTCGCTATTTTATGCGGCACGTTTGAAAGAGCCATTGGACGATTTTTACACAAACCATCGTTTTAATAAATTACACAACCACGAGTCGCTTCGATTGCATTGCGAGTATTGTTGTCAGATATAGTGTTTTCAGATAGCTATCAAATGTAAACGTGAATGCGTTACATTATACTATCTAGAGTACATGTGAAAATCCAAGCGTACACCGCGTAATTCGCGCATGCTACCAGAGGGATATATTCCTTAAGCGCGCGGTTACGATTGCTATTCATGAGCGGACTCTTAAGCGATAACCCTGCAAGTCTCGATTTTCCACCTTCGCCCCATAAGCTTCTTTCTCTCTCTCTCTTTCTTTTTTTTGGTATCTTCTCTCCCTCTCTCTCTCTCTCTCTCTCTCTATCGTTGAGCTTGCACTGTCTTAACTTTCGCGGAACCCGTTCTCGAATGTTTATTTTCTCTTTCTCTCGTCGACTTTTCTCTCGCTTCCTCTTTTTCTCTCTCTCTCTCTTTCCCACGAACTTTCCGAAATTGTTTTGGATCTTGGCGTTGCTCTGTACTACCGGGGAAAAGATAAATGTGCCAATATAGCTCGTCGGACGTCTCCTCTACTCCTGTGTAGAGAGAGAGAGAGAGAGTGAGAGAGAGAGAGAGGGGGAGAGAGAGAGAGAGTGAGAGAGAGAGAGAAGGAGAAGGAGTACAAAGGAACATTTGATGTACACGTTCCTGAACTTGTTAGATTAGTGCGCGAGCGTAGAACGGAACGCAAGGAAGTAGGTATGGGTACGTACCGACTTACTATTTGCTCGTTGGGGTGAGAGGAAAGTTGCATGAGGAAATTTATGTCTCTCTCTCTCTCTGTATGTGTGTGCGTGGGTGTGTGAATTCTGTGTAAACGAATTAAATGGCGGTGTGTTTCGTTTCTCGTACAGTAATGATTTACCATTATCGAGTTGGAACGTTTCTATGTTTGGATATAAAATTATACACGGATTGTTGATGAAATGAGATAGTTGCGTGTAGCTGATTAATAGAGGATCAGTTTAGTTGGTACTGATAATTTAGCACGCGCAGTTGTTGAATTGTTAGAAATTCCGGATGAGGTTCGTGATAATCAATATGGGGCTGTACCGTATACTGCATTGCGGTACAACCAAAAATATATAAAATTAATTATGGATGTTGTAAATAATGAAAGTAAAAGGATATTATTTATTAAAATAATTTTCCCGCGAATAGTCTCTATATTTCCCTTTGAAACTGTAATGGCCCCAATTATTTCCATATTAAGCATATCATGCATAATTTTCAAATTCGCAATTACACCCGAAATTCCAATATAAGGAAACATGTGATAAAGAGTACAATAGTCATATTACATATTCCATTATACTCTGTGCCTATATATCCAATTAGTGTAACTCAATATCTACCCAATGTCAACGACACATTACGTGGTAATCATAAAAACAGTTGGCCACAAATTTGACTATCATTATATTCTCCAAGCGTTCATTCACACGCTGATCAAATAACCCCCTTTTTCGAAATTCTATCAGACACTGAGTCCACAAAGACGAATCAGATCCCGCGTACACAATCGACACTCCTCAACAAAGAAACTCGTAATAACGGTTCCGATTCAACACCGAAACCTCATAAGTATATATGAACGCACGCAACTAGATTGACTTTTACGTCGCTAAAAATGAATGCTGCACGTATACGCGCAAGTGCATGCATATAAATTCACACGCGCATGTTAATACACGTCCGCCTCTAGACAATGTTCATTAGGTAGTCAAACGAGCGCACGAGAGCCAGCGAGTGACTGCAGTATGTATAGGAGGGGGTATCAAAATTTCAGCACTTGTCGCTTGGCTTTAGCGCTCGGCTGGAAGATTTTCGGGATTTGTCCGGATCCTACTCGTGCGCTCACGTCGCTTATCATAATTCCGTGAGGATGAGAGAGAGAAATAGAGAGAGAGAGAGAGAGAGACGACGACGACGACTTTGTTGAACGTGGGTGTGAGTATGAAAAGGTTTACGTGCGGCGCGATGATACGCGGGCAGTTTATGCTCATGTATACGTGAACTGTAGTTATTAAGGCGCGAAGCAGTAAGAGAGAAAGAGAGAGAGAGAGAGAGACATAGTAAGTAGTGTATATGAGGGATGTATTATGAGATTGAATTCGGATGACTGACGGGTTTTGGATGTCGGTAGGCAGTATTAGTTTTATCAATTGTTATTAAACACGTACCTTGAAGAATAGAGGTGTTAAGGTAGTTATCATATAAAACGATATAATTCGATTTTTTTTTTTAAACTTTTAGTAAAATTAATTTAGATAGTAATATAAGTATAACCTGCGATTTTGTTGCATAATTAGCATTGCGGTTAATGGCGTTGACAAAATAATATCGCTAATATGTTAAAAAACGTTGAAAATTGGAGCAAAACTAGTTCAATTATTGAAGAATCAGATATTTTAAATTGAAAAAGATTTATCATTTAGTTCAAAAGTTATAGCCGAAATTGTGAAATAAATGTAATTTTATTTTCAAACAAATATGTCCAATGGTGAATTAGTGAACAAACCACTAAAGATTAGTTCAAATTGCTCCACAAAAAGATTAGTGGATATTCACTTATAAATTAATGAATATTCACTAATTCTTAGTAGAAAAATATGGAAATATTCACTATTTAAAATTCACTAATTTATTAGTGAATATTACTAGTAAATTAGTGAATATTCACGAATTATTCTTAATTTATTAGTGAATATCTACTAATGTTTCGGTGGAGCAATTCTTTAGTGGTTTTTTCACTAATTCAAGTTTAGAGAGTATAGATCAATTATAGTACTACTACTTAAAAATAATAAACATACGCATAGACATTTATTTAGATAAAAAGCTTCGTTACATATCTATACCACATTAGTCAAATGTCAAACATTGATGTTTCGACTTACGTAGTTAGGATATAACTAGTTAGGATATACTTTAAATAAAGAATTAATTTGCACTTTTATTTCCTCTCTTTAAACTGGATCTTAATTTTCGTTCTCGTGGAGGCTTGTCACACACTGCTGCACGCCTTTCTAAAACGGCGCAGGAAGAAGTTTCCGAGGAATTCCTGAAATCTCACGTACAGGCGAGGCGCAAAACAATAGGCAGTGACAGTAGAGACTCTCTTCTTGTACGCGCGCGCATCCGGAGATTTTCGTGGCTCTTGCCAAAAAACGGCGCGGAAGTCTCGCTCGTGTCGATGATTTTCTCGGTCACCTTAGTCCCGGTGAGCAGCACAATTTTTCGCCGAATAAGGCCAACTATAAAGAAGACACTCGCGCACACTGACTGTGACTTATTTTTCTCGAGGTTTATAGGCGTTGTTAAGGAGGCATTGCAGATTATGTAATAGATTTTGGTTTGTTTTTTTAATCATTGATATATTGAATAGAGTAATTCAATGGATTATATTTAGAAAATATATGGAAGAAAGAATGACGATATGGTCTCATAAAATATTGATAGGGAATTTTTATAACCGACATAAGCGTAAGAAATCTATGTATATTTGTGAATTTAATCAAAAACTCACTTATCTAGAAGAAGGAAATTGTTGAAAGCAACTTTTTCAATTTTTCTTACTCCGGGTCTGATGAAATCTTGACTTATCTCCCTTATTTTTTTTTATCAAATTTCTTCCTCATTTTTCCAATATTTATTCACACTTTTTACGTATCAAAATGTATTAAAATTCTCATATATTCTAACAAGCCCTAACCATTAAAAAAATTACTGTTTTACATCCAACTTCATTCTCAGGCCTTCCTTCTCTACTATAAATAAGAATGACAAACAAAATAAACTATCTTAACCTCAGTACCTCCTTTCACGTCCCCTTTAATTCGCACACTTAAATCAACAGTAAACCTCAAAACACACAGGCCTTACACCAACCCTTAACATAATAGCTTTAACTTTTCACATTCCTCTACCCAATCGCACGCGACCACCTCGAAACTTTCTATTCGCAGTCAAATCTTGCCGAGTGACGAACGTGTACGCGGACTATTCCTCCTCTCCCTATACACAACCGCGGCAACAAGTAACGAACCGCAAGACTACATTTCTCCCTAGAGAGCCGGAGAGAGAGAGAGAGAGAGAGAGAGAGAGAGAGAGAGAGAGAGAGAGAGAGAGAACGGAAGAAGTTCACACGGCGGTGGTGGCGACGACGACGGATGTTTGTGCGATCGATCCTGGAGTTCAATCGCACGCGGTGAGACGTTAACCGGGCGAAGGGAAATGGGAACTCCCGGGGAAAACAATTTGAGAATGGAATTGGGAGAAATTCTTCGGGACGTGTGGGTGAGTTTCGATATGAATTATGCATTGTTAAGAGAATAGAGGCGGGGCCGGTGGGTAGCTTTGAAATTGTTAAGTTATAAGCTTTGGTATATGAATTTTCAAGTATTAAGTTTTGTTTGCGCGAATTATCATAATGGAGAAGGGAGATAGTAAAATGATAGTAAGAAGTCATGATTATAGAATTTTAATTGGTACATAAGAATGTCTGATCGTACAGGGAATGTACTACTTGGAAGTAAGTAGTAATGTCTGGAACCAAAATAATTTAATAACAGTAAAAGTTCATCTAAGATAAATTCTCATAATTCACACTAGCTAATTGAACATTTACCTAAAAAAAAAGAATATTTCTCTTCACTGAAAATTCCATCTTCTAACTCCTCGTAAAACAAAAGCTGAAATTCTGTTCCACTCGACAAACTACAGCAGCTCTATCACTTACATCACGGTCAAAACTCTTCCCTTTCTCGGTACCACGAACAAATGAAAAATGCTCGTCGACGAGGCTACAAAAATGTCGCGCACGAGCAATCAAGAGCTCTTGCTTTTCGCGCCAGAAAACTACCTGCCAGCTTCCTCCTCTCTCTCTCTCTCTCTCTCTCTCTCTCTCTCTCTCTCTCTCTCTCTCTCTCTCTCTCTCTCTCTCTCT
>JAYJLV010005669.1:0-10223 GCA_036873485.1 Torymus texanus | reverse complement strand
GTATCTAGTTTTTGGCTATTACTGGAGAAACTAGCTATTTATTAGTCAATTAATGGAATCGATTTCTACCAGGGATTTTTCTATTTAATTGTATACGATAAAAATTTAATTGAAGTAAGAATAATACTAGAAACATTTACACCGTAGATCATCAGTTCAATTACAACGTACATGGTAATACTTCTACAGTTTCAAGAAAGCAATACAGCTGCTTGATTTAGTACAGAAAATTATGTAGAGTTGACAGCTATATGTATATACATAAAAACAATTATTTAGAGTAGTAGTGGATGAAGAATGTAGTATATACAGTTTAAGTAGTCGATTTTATTACAGTAGTATGTACTAATCGATTATGTAACATTCGTGTGTATTCGTAACAATATATCTGAATAATTCATGTTCACAATGTTGGATAAAACACTTGTTAAATTTTTTTATTATTTTTATAAAGTATTGGGTCTTATGCCAATGCAATTAAGTAATACTTCTAGCTATACACCACAATTTGCTTATTAAAAGGTACATAATTTGCTGAAGTATACAAAATTTTCTTACACGTTTCCTGCGTATTTTATCTTGTTCGGACTTTACCTAAATTATACGGTTTTCACTAATAATAATTGTTAACACTTATACACACAAACTGTATCGTCAGCTTTCCTTACTCTCATCTAAAATATATTTGATTCATTAAAATAAAAGCATGAAAAGTCAGAACAAGTAAAATTCTAAAATAAGTCATTTTCATGATTGCATATTTATTATTTACAGATGTTCTTATCAGTACATCAATATAATTAGCGATTATGTCAGCAAAAATGTCATACTGTAATATTCAATTTTTTTAAGCAAATTGAGGTACTCACATATTACCTATATTTACAGTGTTAGTATTTATTTTTGTGTTAAAAATTACTTTAATCTAAAAAGAAATGTGGTTTGCAAATAAGACGTTTGATAATCAGATACTGTTTATAAAAGTTGTTTACTATTTCTACAAAATATGTGGACTTGTGCCAATGCGCCTACACGTTTCTCGGATCAATAAAACTTCAAGAAAAACACTTGAATTCACAAGTTGTCGAAAAGATTTAGGGTATAACATACTTTTAGTTTCCCTTGTAATAGGTTTAAATTATTATAGTATTCGCACCTCATATGAAACATAGAGTTTTACCATCGAGTTAAATTTGAAAGAATTATTGATACTATATTAACGATCTTTGGATTATTAAGTGTCGCCTTCATATTAATTGCATACTGCATACAACACCAGCAATATGTTGATATAGCTAACGAAATTATAAATGTTAAAGAACGTGTATCTATGACGAATGAGATAGCATATACTAAATATGAAATTATTTCCTGCTTTATTAAAAATTTTTCTTGCAAATCTGATTACGTGGTTGTCAACGGTTGTTTCTATCGATTCACAAAAGAATGGCGACATTATTATGTACTACGTAGCAACATGCTTGTGTAGTATAATAATTAATTATACCTTAGTACAGTATAGCATGATTATGATATTAATAGAACAACTCTTCAAAGTTATCAATGAAAATTGCGTTAACGCTTCAAAAGAGTTCTTATTCTCAGGAAATGTTACTTGCATCTGCCAACGAAGCTTTTCGACGAATGAACATAAAAAATTTGATAAGATAAGGCACTTACAAGATCTTCATCTATCAATGTGTGAGACATCGAAAAATATTTCGAACCTACATGCTAAGATCATGTTTTTCTGTACAGGCCACACATTTTTCGGTTTAATTGTACTTGCATATTATGCTGTGAAGCCTCTGGTACATGGGGGAATCAACTTATTGAATATGAATTACATTCATACCGTGTGTCAAGTGATTCACAATATCACGATGGCAGTCATATTGACGAAGTCAGTCACCGAAGCTATTACGGAGGTAAGAACCGTGCAAAATCGTATATGTTTTAGTTCAACTAACGAATGTGACAACATCATCTATAATTTAATCAACAGAGTAAAAGAACAGGGATTATTGTAAATAGGTGGTTATTGGATGTACAAAATCAGCATCATACTAACAAGGTAAAGTTCACTATAACTTTTCTAATGATTTCGAAGAGCATTAAATGTCTAGCAATTATTTTATTGTCATTAGTTGAATAAATTCTCGATGTACTTACTGCATCAAAACTTAAACTTCAACGTACTTGGCCTCTTTGCTTTAGATAATTCTTTATTGATGTCGGTACGTATACGATAAAAATTTAATTAAAGTAAGAATAATACTAGAAACATTTGCACCGTAGATCATCAGTTCCATTAAAACGTACCTGGTAATACTTCTGCAGTTTCGAGAAAGCAATACAGCTGCTTGATTTAGTACCGAAAATCATGTAGAGTTGACAGCTATATATGTATATACATAAAAACAATTATTTAGAGTAGTAGTGGATGAAGAATGTAGTATATACAGTTTAAGTAGTCGATTTTATTGCAGTAGTATGTACTAATCGATTATGTAACATTCGTATGTATTCTTAACAATATATCTGAATAATTCATGATCACAATGTTGGATAAAACACTTGTAAAATTTTTTTATTATTTTTACAAAGTATTGGGTCTTATGCCAATGCAATTAAGTAATACTTCGATTAGTAAAGCTAAAACGCAACAGATACGTTTTGTATATAATCGAAGAAATTTATTATATAATGTATTTTTAACTTTTTTTGTAGTAGGATTAAATTATTACAGTATTCGAACTTCATATGAAACATATGAATTTTATAATCGAGTGAAATTCGAAAGAATTATCGATACTATATTAACAGCTTTTGATTTATTCTGTGCTACATTTACTTTAATTGCATTTTGCATACATTGTCAGCTAAGTGTTCAAATAGCTAATGAGATTCTGACATTAAAAGAATCTATGTCGAGTATGAATGAAAAAATATTCACAGAAAATATGAAATTATCAGAAGCGGCATTATATATTTTGTTGACACATTTTACCACATGGCTTTTTCTTGTTTGTACCGTTGATGCGCAGAAAAATAATGGAATTATCATGTATTACATTGGAACGTATGTATGTGATGCAATAAATAATTACACTCTTATACAGTACAGTATGATTATGAAATTAATGGAACAGTTATTTAAAGTTATCAATGAAAATTGTGTTTACATGTCAAAGGAATCCTCAGCTTCAGTAAATATTAATTGCATTTGTAAAAATAATTGTTTAACTTGCAAACAAATAAAAGCAGATAAAATTATGTGTTTGCACGAATTACATTTGTCCATATGTGAAGTATCGCAGATTTTATCAAATTTGTATGTGAAATCAATGTTTTTCTGTGCCACGTATACATTTTTACATTTAATAGTAATTGCGTATTACGTTGTCAAACCACTGGTTAGTAGAGAAATGAATTTGTGGAGTAAAATTTATATTCATACCGTATGTCAAATGGTTCACTCCGCCGTAGTGATGGCAATTGTGACGAAGTCAGTTACAGAAGCTACATCAGAGGTAATAGCGTTATATAAAATGTAATTTTAGTAAATATAGCGATACAGCTGGAATGTTTATTAACAGAGTAAAAGAACAGGACATATTATCAATAAATGGTTAGTACGGGCGCAAAATGAGCAACACATTAGCAAGGTACACATTTTGTTACAACATTGATTCTAATTGAATTATGTGCCTTATAAAATACCATATCAATGACTCTACTTTTATTGTAGTTAAAGAACTTTTCATCTTACTTGCTACATCAGAACTTGAATTTCAACGTACTTGGGCTCTTTGCTTTGGATAATTCATTATTGATGTCGGTATGTACACTGAATTAAGACTAACTCAAATATTAACCAGAGTAATATATTTATTTACAGATAATCAGTTCTATTACTACGTACATGGTCATACTTTTGCAGTTCCGAGAAAATAATACAGCCGTTTGATTTCAAGATTTAATTTATTTATATAATGTATCTTTATACAGTTATTGAAAAAAATAATAATATTGTAATGAAACTCTTTGTACGTTAAATCAAATCTGAATAATACAGTTTGATTATTCATTTATGCTAATATTGATTGCATCATTTTTTACAGTTTCTAGTAATTCAATTACTTGTTCTATGATAATGTTATTTTCAATTTTTACGTTTTTTTTCATGACTATGCATATTACGTTCAATACTTTTCTGCAATATAAAGTCAATAAGCATTCTACATTTTACATTTCAATATTTTTATTGCATTATTTTTCGGCACACCGTATGTTATTTTTAATAAAATTTTAGTAAAGAGAAATGATTGTATTGCAAGTAGAAAATAGCAAATTTCACTAGAACTATGTTAAATATTAAATTTTCTACCAGCATTTTTCAGTGTCATGTTTATATGTATTTTAAACTAATAAACAATAAATTAGAGTACTGAAGATTTTATTTTACAAATGAAACAACATATTTGTATAAAAATTCTTATTTTGCACACAGATGGACAAATATGTCATTATGTAATGTGTAATAATAAATTACTATGCAATTAAAAAAAAAATTTATCACATTACTAAGTGAGAAACTCATAAATGAGTTGATTGAAAATCAATTGATAATGAAGTTTAAGAAAATTAACGCCTGTCGAGAAGTGAGTTATACTACTTCTACATATTTATAATAGAGCGAAATTTAAATTCATCATTTTAATATCTTTTTCACTTAATAAACTGACCATTTTTTTCAAACGTACTTTTATATACTTTAAATGATAGAATAGGTTTTATAGATTGAACTTTTTAAATTAATTAAATATGGACGTTATATACATAAAGGTATTCTCTTTTCTAGAAAGTTTTCTCCCACAGGAAAATTTTGCAGAGACTCTTGCAAAAAATATTTTATATCCATAAAACAAAAATAAATTATATTTTATTAAATATCAAAAAGTCCAAGCAAGTGACTAAAACGCCCAATATAGGCTTTACTATCTTCATGATAATATATTGGGCGCCATAATCATCTGCTTTTACTTTTTAATCTTTATCAAAATATAATTAATTTCTATTATACAGTTACGTATATAATGTTTTTTGAAGAAAATTCTGTAAAATTTTCTGGTCGGTAAAATCATTGTTGAAATTTGTTGCTGGCACTTTTCATAGAAATAACTTCAGCAATTTTTTGCAGATTCTTTTCCTAAATCAAAACTTATATCGTAGACATATTTTAGAGAAAATGTGTAAAACCTTAAAATATAATTTCAAGCATCTTTTTAAAATTAAAATTTGAACTATATTGATTTGAAATTCGGACAAATCTTGAATAATATTCTACATTCGCAAAGTGATCGGAACTTGTCTGACGTGGCCGCGCGTTAAGTATGCCTTATATCCAGTCCGAGGTATATTCCGATAGAGCTTTATACAGGCGTTTTATCCGAATAGGTTACGTTTGTAAAGTTGGTACTTTGCTAACGGAGACTGGCGGTGAGCCGTTCTGCGCAATATACGTACACGCCTATGTACGTGTGAACGCATGGTCCAAAAGATGCATAAACTTATAAGAAATTCATCTTTTATGAATTACTATATTAATACGAATATGTGAGAGCTTTTTAAACCTTCAATAGCTGCAATGCAATCAATGTCCTGATAAGAATACTGAATAATCTTTAGAACCTAGACTTTATCAAGCTGCAAGTCGCTAAAAAATAACGTTGATGAAAAAAAAAAATAAAATAAATAAATACAAATAGTTTATCCATTATACTACACCAGTATTAAACTCTCGTATAACTATTTAAAAATATTTATTTAAAAATGTGGTATAGTTTGTTCGCGTGCTTCCATCAGTCAAATCTAATTTTAGTTGATTTAATCGGGTACCAACTTTACAGATACAATTTTTTTGGACAAAACTGATTCGTCAGATTCTATTGGAACATACTCTCTGCTGCATTTGCATCATGTATAGCTTTCGGACGAAAGCAACAAGTGCATGCTTTTAATTTAAGCGAACACAACTGGTATAAAATTTTTACTTTTGACTCTTCACTCTAATACAAAAAAATAAAGTTCCATTAAATTGAAATTAATCGTCATTTTTAATTTGCAGAGCCTATATGAATCAGCTCTTATCTAATCTACGGTCATTCATTCAAGCCGCACCCAGTGCACCATTAGTCATCATATAATTGCAGTATCATTTATATGCGGTTTTGGAACATCGTCAGATCGAAGATCGCCATGGAGAAGGATAGAAATTGCCCTTTTACAAACATAGTCAATCTTTTGCGAGCTCGTGAGATTACGGGTAAGATGCGCCGTAGCGACGTGCCTCGGCTACCACAGATGTTACGTAACATGAGTTTACTGCATTCGAACTATTACTCCGAGGAAATCTTTGTTCGTCAGCTACTCTACGACCGCACAGGCGAGCGCTACGTGACGTGTCGAGATGACGGTTTCGTTGAACTATTCAGTGCGCGTGATGGTAGTTTAATTGGCAAGTTAAAGGACATCATTGGCCCTGTCAGTAACATCTGTCTCAGCGATGACAACGATCTTATTGCTGCTGTCAGTGACAACAGTGTCGCCGTTTGGCGTCTGCAAACTATGGACCTACTTGTTTCCTTCACGTTCACTTTCATGAGCCATGATTGGATAACTTCTGTGTTCTTTCTTACCAAGGCTCAGCAGTGTTACCTAGCCGTTGTGACGATAGATGCTATCGTTACGTTTGTACCTTATGACGACGTCGGAGATCACGATATTAAGCTTCCCTGTCTTGACGGGATGAAACAACCAGTTGAGTTTGAAGAGGAAGCGGGATTCAGCAGTAAGATCGGCGCACAGGCATCACTGAGCCCTTGCGGACGATACTTATTGGTCGGTTGTTTTTACATGCGCGTCTTCACCGTGGACATACGCTCAGGATGTCCGGTATGCCTGATGGATGTTAAAATACAATTGAAGCTCACCACGAGCTTGAGGTTTCTATCTCAGTACATGACGCATGCAGATTGGTCGAGAAGTGGCGAGCGTTTCATTGCGACTGCCAGTGACGAAGAAATTATTCTTTGTAGTCTAACGGAGAATAGAAAGAGATTCGCGATTAGCAGGCATTTAGGCTGGGGTGATGTCGTAGCGATGTGCTGGGATGCGCGTGATGTGTACGTCGTCACGACGCATGTGGGGAAGAAATTAATGCGACTTTGGGACCCGAATACAGGTAAGCTCGTTAATGAAGTGATGACGGAATTCGAGATTGTTTATCTGATGGCCCACCCGATTGATCAAGGTATCATCGTGAGCTTCTACCGGAATGAGACATTTGTCATCTGGGATATGCTAGCCAGCACGCCGCTGGTCATCTTTCAAACATCAATTATGTCCCAACCCACGTGCAGCATCTGGTCACCGCATGGCGATGAACTTCTCTTAGCTGAGTCTAAGGGATACGTCTCTGCATTTAGCTGTAATGCCGATTTTTGCTATAGATCAAGGATTTTCGAAGATGAGATGGAAAATTCAGACGGACAGAATAGTGGCGAGTGATTGTATCGTTTATCGTGAATGATGTGATTAATACAGCGGAAGCGTGGGTAGAGATATGCGAAGAAAGTGCGGGTGTTATATAGATGTATGGATGTATTACACATAGACAGTTTTATGATGTGTTGTAAGTTTTATGTTAAGTTAAATTGTAAGTTTTGTAAACGTGCTTTCAGGTATAGGGAGGCAAATTATTACCAATAATTAGAATTATTCTCCTAAATCAGTATTCAATATTTTTGTAAAAATTTTATAGTTATATTTTTGTAATACTATTTCTATCCGTTTCTATGCGTTTTTATTTTTTCAGGCTTTCTACATGCGTAACTTAAGTGGTTATTGTTATATGTAAATATATACACAAAATAATCCTTGACCTGGAGAACTATTCAGTAATTTACAAGTCGTCGTAGACGCGATAGATAGATAGAAAATGCTTGCTCTTGTTTCTGCGCATAACGTAAGTTTGATGATGAAGCAGCAACATTCAATAAATACTATATGTTAAAAAACGTAGCGTTTTTCATTAATTATAGAACCTTTAATAGTATATGTTGTATATATATATTATAATTTGTTAATTATAACATTAATTAACCAGAATAATTTTGAAAAAATTCTACTCGCTAAAGTTGAATTAGTGGATATTCACTAATGTTTTGGTGGAGCAATTTTAACTAATCTTTAGTGGGTTTTTCACTAATTCAACTTTAGGAAGTAATTCTCCATTATTTTATATATTGTTTTTTATATTTTCTAATTTCGTAGATTCTTAATATACCATACATAATTTTAAAATATTACAATGCGACTAATGAAAAAAAAGTATGTGTTTCAGAAGATAACGAATCTAACATTTACATTGACCTTTATTTGTAAAATTCAATACGTAAAAATTGACTTAATCAAACAATTTATAATTTAATAAATATTTACATTTTGTATAGAAAATTTTTTGGAATAGTGATAATGGTTTTGATGGCAGGTGGATCAGATTAACATTGATGTGAGATTAATGGCCTTCTTTACTGCCAATGGTTTAAATAAAAACGAAAATATTTTTTATTTAATTAAATAATTGCTCAACGTTTCTGGCATGTTTAATTTATGCCCCTTTTCAGGGTCTAAATACAAACAATCTACTTTTAACAATAAACTTTTAACAATAATAACAGCGACAATGTTATTTACAGACAACGATTATAATTTACACAATTTTTGAGTCAACTTTTATACTGTGCGGGATAAGTACCGCTACGTCAATGTTTTTTGTTTTATAATTTCGTCATATATATACTAGTCATGTATGATCAATGTGTGCATATGTAGATGTGTATGAGTGTGTGTAAAAGTAAAAAAATAAAAACAAACAGGGGAAACGACAGTTTCGTGTAAAAGTATATTGTTTGTATTTAGATCCTGAAGAGGGGCATAAATTAAAAATGCCAGAAACGTTGAGCAATTAAATAAAAAATTTTTTCGTTTTTATTTACTATTGGCAATAAAGAAGGCCATTAATCTCACATCAATGTTAAGTTTAATATTATAAAAACAAAAAAGGGAATTAAAATGTGCAAAAAATATGCAAGATTTTAAACCATTAAATTATTTATCCAGTTTATACAATATTTGTCGATTAAATATACATATAAGGCAAGATCCATCTCAAATCGAACCGCCAGATCACAGATTATTTTGGAATTTAAGAATGTGATTCTATTAAAACAATGATTTGACACGTATTTATTTATTTTTCATTGTACTAAAATTTCATCCAATTTGCAATGATAAATTTTTGACAGAATTGTAACTTTTAAATTTTATTTTTCAAAGTCATCTTAAAACCGTCGGAATTTTATCAGTTTTTTAAACTTTTCGATTAAACTATACGTGGTTTTACTTAGTTTATTAGTCTCTTTTATCCCATGCAGGAATTTTTTTTTTTTAAATTAAGAAATGTATAAGTTATGCAGTGTTTACTCAAAAATTCACTTTTCTCAAAAATCTTACCTTAGGATCGTAGTAACATATTTTAATCAATCTGAATAGTCTTGTATACTACATTTGTAAGTAGTGTAGATATGTACCATATGAATAAAAACACGTAGTATATATACGCTAGGACTAGAATGAATTAAATTTACTTGCACGCTAGATGGCCTGTGTTATACTTATCCCATAACAAAAAACTTTGATTTAAGATATATAATACCACTAATACTCTTGTTTTGAAATTATACGTTATTTGAAATTTCGAAGTTCAATAAACTATCTTTGAAAGAACTGGATTATTTTGTTGATTCATTGAAATACCTTTTTCCTGCTTTATTTTTTACATCTACTTCATGTGTATGTTAAAATTATTACAAGCGCGCTTTACATTAACAATAAATTAGACTCAATTTATAAATTTTCTAAAATCATTTCTAATAGAGAGGACAATTTTTTTTCATAGTACTCTTAAGTATAGTTAACAATTTAACCATGAAATAAGTACTTTTTTCGACTTTGTATCGCCTCTCAAAAAAATACATACCGTACTTGAAAATTCGATTGACGATTGATAAAAAAATATTAATACCCCGGTAAAAAAAGTTTAACTAAAAAAAATAGCTGTAAGTAATAGGTGAAAAATATAACTGTATTGCATGGAT
>JAYJLV010005658.1:0-10223 GCA_036873485.1 Torymus texanus | reverse complement strand
TTTTTTTATAATAAACAAAAAGGGCAAGAAAATGGCAATTTTTTCATAAAAAATGTGCGCCGCAAAGGGTTAAACAAAAATTTCTTAATTCTCAAAATTTAATTATTCTGAATGGCTCTATTTTGTGTCTTTCCTGAAACATATAAACACTCATTCTTATTCAGTATTGTGAAGTATGCTGTAATAATATTACAAGAAAAGATATGACTTACCATTGTTTTGTATTAGTACGTACGGACTCAAGCTGTCAAACAGTGCAGGCAGTAGTAAATTATTTGAATCAAAAACTGAGAAACTTGTTCAGTAGGTTCTATATCTGTAAAGAATAAATTATTTTAAATCAGTTGACACGATAAGACATTCTGCTATGATTAAAATATTGAAAAATCACAAGAAACATATATTTATATACAAAGGAAATAGTAATTCAAAAATCTTTTTCAATGTTATAAAAGAAAATCAAGAAAGAAATAGGAATCAAAATCCTAATGCATGGGATATATAAAAAAATGTTTTGGATAATACAAGAAAAATTTAATAATGCTGTTTATTCATTAAAGAACGCTTAACTGAGAATAAAGTAATGAATATACAAACTTACTAAACAAGAACTGTTGCAGCTTGAGGTACAGCTACAGAGAGCTACAGCTACAGCTCTTTACCATTTGATCAAATCCCTTGATGAGCCTCATTCAATAATTGTTTGTGTGTCATCTAACGATTACTGCTGATCTGGAAAAAAAAAATTTCACAAAGTATCTATTCTTTCTGAGAATATAATACTTATTTAGTTAATTCTACTTATCTAATATATCCAGGTAATTGAAGTTTTTGGCTCAGACAACGTACAATTTTACTTGAGTGAATGTTTCTTTTGTGACTAAACAACAAAAATAAACCTTAAACACATTCGCAATGAAAGCACACGTGGGCATCCTGAGCAGCCGACATTGACAGCAGCGTGAACTGAGTCAGCGATCATGGCGCATGGTTAGGTTACGTGGACCCTTGAAGCGGTGTCTCTCACACTTTTTTACCAGCTGAGCGCGCAATTTGAGTTCGCGAATTACATTTAAAATCTTTCTATGTGTTTAGACTATGTATATGTGTATAAAATATATAGACATTAAATTAGTTAACGTATTTTCTCAATTGAATGTGTAGTCGAAACGCTTTTTTTCGTAATATTTTTCGTTAATAACTTAATTAAAATTAATTAATTAAAAAATTATTTTTATAAATTTAAAATTAACATTCCAAAATATCACTTTTTTTTCTTTAAGCTCAAAATCGGTTGTAAATTGGTTCTTCAAATGGCTTATATTTGGGTGATAAAACCCAAATCAGTCAAAACTGGTGACACGTTCCTATAGAAGTTTATTCACATTTTTGCTTGTATCTTCGGGAATTTTTCAAATACGTCTCTCAAACTTTTTTTACAATTTTAGCATAATATATAGAATCGGAAAATCAAATAAAAAATATTGATTTTTTCCAAATTTATAGGTTGTAACGAGGTGGGTTCTTGCCACACGTACTATAAGTGTGTTAAACACTTGTAGGGTTTCTACGCGTAGGAACCCCTGCTGTTCGGCAGTTGGCGCAGTCGCACAAGTTGAGAACCCCTGTGCCACGCTTCCAATGTAGAAAGCCTAAGCCACTTTCCGTTAGAGCGGCTGCTTTCTGTTGGGGCGGCACCTGCCGCTGCTGCCAACTTCGGCACGAGAACTCTGGGCTGCTGGCTCTACCTAGCCCTACCTGTAGCAGCCGGTTCTCCCGTACAACACCGCTTGTTTACAAACAGCGGTTTATTCTCTTCTTACCTTTCTCGTTACCGATGCTCCTCTAGGAGGAGAGGCCTACGACTAGCCGTAGCTGCTGCAAAGGGTAGAGGGCGGTATTATGGAAGCATGCACGGGTCGGGAACGCTAAATGATAATGCACGACTCGACAATTAAAAGCAACAAGAATAAACTTTATTCAATAAATAGTGTCAGTTAAAACGCGTAGGCCGAGACTTTCGCGACCGGCACGCGATGCCGGTTACGTCAATCCGCACGATACTTATCGGTGCGTGACGCTTGCACCGGTTCGCTAACACTTTATATTCGTGACTGGGGGGAATGCCCACGCATCCGTCACGAACGCTAATACAAACTTAACGCTACACAGGATCTACTCACGCTTGTGGCTGGCCAGTCATCGCTCGACGCAGCCTTCTCCGTCGCACTCGCTGCAACAGGAAGGCGGGGATGGGGCACGTCCCACTGTCCCTGACCTCGTGGAGCTTCTATCTCTCTCTCCCACTAATGCTCCTTCGTAGTGGGTGGCGGCCCTGTGGCTGGCACACTTGCAGCGGTGGAGGCGCGGCGCACACACTATATCACCTAGGTATGCGCTGCAGTGACGTCACTCACTTTTCGCGTGTCACGGCTATCACATGATATGTCTACTACTCGACTACTACTCGTTCCAACATGTCCTCTCATCTTCCTCGTTTAACATGTTCGAGCTCCGCGCGGCGCGCTATCGATCACGATCCGAATAAGCGTGCGAGATTCGAATCCTTATACCAGCGCCCGTTACAAGGTATAAGACCACCTTAAGAGAAAGATAAATGAGACTAGAAAAAGAACGAAGATATTAATGTTATTACGAAGATATTATTAAATTATATGTTATAAAATTTAGGTTTGCAGTTCGGGGCTAAAATTTACAACGATTGTGAGGGCAGTTGACAGGTCGCAAGAGCGTGGGCGTTAAAATAAAGCCCCTTTGGCGAGTAATTGGCTGGGGGGACAACGGAAGCATCCCCTAGTTATGGAACTATGTTTTTCATCTTCGTTCAGAGATGACGTTATTTGTGTCATTTCCGTGTCTATTTTGTTAAATATTTGAGGTTCTTTACATTCTTAAAAATCACTGATAAAATTTTATGTGTGTTCGATATGAATTTGTATATGTTGTATGTGTTTGTTGTTGTTGTTCTATTGTATCTTAAACGTAGAAAAATAACTAATAAACATTCTAAAACTTTGAATATAAATGTTGTCTCAAAGAACTAAAACAAAATAAAATCAACCGTTTGCGCATATAATGGACTTATAATTTAATACATAACAGTAATTTTAAAGTAAAATTAATAATTGTCGATTACAGATTGTAATAGTAAGTTTAAACTAAATTATTCTGATAAAATACTTGAATTTAATAAACATTACTTATATTTTATTCAAATTCTTTATAATTATATATACAGGGTGTGCAATTTTAATCAAACCCCTCGCATAACTCCTAAACAAGGCCACCTACAAAAAAAGATGTTCAGACAAAAGTTGTAGAGGGCGAAGGGGGTCAACTAATGGTCATAACAAATTTGACCTTAAACTTAATTTTCAAGGTTATTTCGAGAAAAAAGTTTTTTTTTTCTTTTTTTTTTTTTTTAATGGAACCGCCTAATTTTGGCATTTTAACAAAATTACGGCATTCTTAAACATTTGGTCCTTCGAGCCGGATAGGTACATACTGTGGGTATACTCTTGCAATATTTCACTTACTCATTATCAACCGTGTATAGATACTCATCATGGCGACACCAACACTGTGGATCCAATCAACAAGGCAGTGGACGCTACACTCACTGAGGAAAGATCACCGATAAGCTCTGGTGCAGACAACGCTAGCAGCGATCAGGCGAATCTCAAGCTTCACTTTCCGGGTATGGGATTACGAAGGCGGGTACTCTCACCGATAAGAAGATTCGGTCACGGTCAACCTCACCAGCGGCTATACCAATAGTGGTATATATTAAAATCTACTCACAATTTATACGATTGGAGCACATGTTGGCGCTTAAATCGGTCGTCAAGGAGCACTCACTCAAGGCTTTGGACACGATAATCTTTGGTTGGAAGGAAGACACATATAGGGTGTTCAAAGAAGAACACAAGTACGTCGAAGCTCACTCGACAGCGGCATTAGTTGACAACGTCTACTTCAAACTCAATGTATTTCAACAGATGAGCCAATGCTACATTAAGGTGATGACTGATTTATGTATTCTCGATGAAGACTGGCGTAAGAAGGCAGGACTGACATCACCCGGTAAAACTCAAGGACAATCACTCAGCAAACTACCAGAGATCAAATTACCTACATTCAACGGTTTCTATACTCAATGGCCTGCATTCAGGGAATTATTCACCAGTCTAATCATGCAGAGACCTAGTCTCACGGATGTGGAAAAACTTTACTACCTCAGAAGCTCACTCACCGGATTTCCACTCAATTTAAATTCTGGTTTCACGTTGTCTGAGTCACTCACATCTTCATGGACTGTACTCACCAACCGATTCGAAAACAAGAGGTCACTCTTGTATGAACTCCTGGACAACCTCAACGACCTTGCGCCAGCTCAAGCAATATCACAGGCCACACTCAGTGCTTTAGTCAGGGAATTATCAAAGTTGAAAAAAGCTATTGATGTCATCGTGTCAGCTGAAGAGGTCCATGACGGCACTATGACTCACAAGCTGAGCAAATTGTTAGACCACTCAACCAGGGAGGCTTGGGAGACTTTGTTGGACAACTCCACCGCATTTCCAACATTCGATCAGTTGGAGGTATTCCTAATTCATAGGGTGAGGGCATTGGAGATGGCGACTGCAGCTGGTGCTTCGTCTGCACCTCGGGCAACAACATCAAGTCAGCGCCACGTCAAGGTACATTATACTAGCCCAGCGCCCCCTGTCTCCAATGTTACACAACATCAGAAAATCATTCACTCGGCAAGGCTATCCCAGCACTCGTGCTCATACTGTGGTGAACCTCAATTCGTAGCGGAAAAGCCCTTGTGCTTCAATTGTCTCGGTCTACACGCAGCAAAGAACTGTCAGTCTCAACATTGGTGCAGAACCTGCAATGGAAATCACCACACGATGATGTATGTATCCACTACACCGTCTCCCAACTTTCAACTGCTTCCACGCTCGTCAGACTCAAAGAAATAGGAAAACGGCGCAATTATCAAGGATCACGGTAAAACTCAACGGCAATTCTCATCATTCAATTACTCAACACTATTAGCAACTGCATTGGCATGGTATGACTCACCAGTGACATCTCATCAATTCAGAATATTGGTAGGCTCAGGCGCGGAATTCTCACTCATTTTCCACGATATAGTTGACAGATTCAACATACCACGGCAACACTCATCACTGTCAATTATTGGAGTGGGAGGAGAAAATGCTACTCACACTCCAGGAAAGGTTCAAATATAACTGAGAGCCATCCACCGTAACATTAAGGTTAAGATCACAGCTTACATTGTTCGTCAAGTCCCATCTATTTTACCATCGGAACATTGTAATCAACATACATGGAAACATACTGAAAAGTTAAACTTGGCAGATCCTACATTTTTGGAACCTCAACCAGTAGATATACTCTTCGGTGCTGATCATTATGGTTAGCTCATCAAACAGAACCTCATTAAGGGTGATGCAATGGAATCCATTGCTCATTTCTTCGTTTTTGGCTGACTACTCATTGGACCTTTCTCGTCAACAACTCAACAAAAAACAGTACATCATGCTGAGGTGAAACACAACACAGAAGAACTACAAGAATTGCTGACACGCTTCTGGATACAAGAAGATCCACCTTCAATGCCAATAGCAAAACTCACTAAGGAAGAAGTTTGGTGTGAACAACATTTCGTAAAAACTCACACCAGAGATAATCAAGGTAAATATCAAGAAAGGTTGCCTCTCACTACTTCAGCTGATGTACTTGGTGACTCATTTGGAAAGGCTCAAACCTGCCTGAAAAGAATACTCAACAAATGTACTCAAGATTCCATATACAAGGAAAGGTATTATGCATTCACGCAAGAATACTGTAATTTAGGTCACATGATACTGATCCCTTAACAGGGTTTATCCACCAAACCATCGTATTACCTTCCTCATCATGGGGTTTTGAAGGAAGACAGCCTCACTACTAAATTGCGGGTAGTATTCAACGGATCGGCTCTCACCAACAACGGAATTTCTCTCAACGACATGATGCATACTGGTCCTAACCTCTCACTTAACATTGTAGATGTGCTGATTCAAGACAGGAATTTGCAACGCATCTTATGGATAGATGACAAGGGCCAACTCACTCATTTCCATTTGACCACAGTCACATATGGAACACGAGCAGCTCCTTATCTTGCTATACGCACTCTTCTTCAATTGGTGAAGGATGAAACTTATCCACTGGCAAAAGACTCAATACTCTATGGAAGATATGTAGATGATATTTTCGGTGGAGCTGCTTCTCAAGAAACACTTATTCAAAAGGTCAAGCAGTTAAAGGATTTGTGCATGGCGGGCGGCTTTGCATTAGCCAAATGGAATTCAAATTCAAGCATGCTTCTCAATCAATTTGTAAAAGAGCCTACAGCTCATAATGCTGTTCCTCTTGATGATGGCGCTACAAAAATTCTCGGATTACAATGGCTCCCACACCCAGATCAGTTTACATTTAGATTAACATTGCCACTCTATCAAGAGGTTATCTCAAAAAGGACAATTCTCTCTCAAATTGCACAACTCTTCGATTCCTTAGGCATAATCTCACCTGTGGTAGTTAACTCAAAGATTCTCCTACAGGAATTGTGGCTCCAGAAAATCTCATGGGACGAACAAGTGCCAAACTCAATTGCGAAGAAATGGCTTCAACTTCGAGAAGATCTCTTCAAGTTGGATCAAATTTGAATGCCAAGGTGGCTTGGAATTTTGTCAAACTCAACGGTGGAACTTCATGGCTTCTCGGATGCTTCACAACACACAATAGTCGCAGTTCTTTAGATTAAGACCACATCACCCACAAACGGATCCACCGTCTCATTTTTATTGTCAAAAACAAAGGTGGCACCCCTCAAAAGGAAATAATCTATTCCTCGTTTGGAACTAGGAGCGGTGGTGTTACTCACTAAGTTAGTAAAACATGTTATTGATCACTCAAAGCGGTCATTTTCAGATATCTACCTTTGGACTGATGCAAAGGTAGCTCTCGCATGGATTCACTTACACCGCTCATCCAGGAGTCGGTTCCAACAGCAAAATGGAGACATGTCCTAGGTGTGGAAAATCCAGCTGACTGTGCATCAAGAGGTCTTCCCACTTCTCAACTTCAGGCTCATCACCTATGGTGGCATGGACCTTCATGGTTACTCAACGACGAATCGGAATGGCCATCTGAACTCATTTCCATCGAAGAACATGACCGTCCAGAAAGGAGAGAAAAGGTTATACTCAACGGAGCCATCTCTCATCAAGAATATCCATGGGATCTCATCAACAAATACTCATCGTTAATGCGTTTGCTCATGATCACAGCATGGTTAATGCTGTCCTCGGATAACTTCAAGAAACGGAACAAAACTGAGCAGCAGATGAGGCTAACCACGGATTTACTCAACAAGGCAAAGCTCTTTTGGATCAAGGTAACACAGCGAGTTCATCTCCATTCAAAACTCAAGATGCTGAACAATTCTCAAGTCCCACGGAATCATATACTCAATCGGCTGGCTGCATTTACAGACTCAACAGGAATCATACGAGTAGGAAGTAGACTTGACTTAACTCAAGGAACTCATGACTCAAGGCATCCAGCAATATCACCAAGAAGCAGTCAACTCACAACACTGACTATAAGGAATTCTCACCTGGCAACACTTCATGGTGGTGTTCAACTCACTCTCGCACACATACGGCAGGAAATTTGGATCATTGGCGGCAGAGCCCGGTCAAATCGTACATACTCAAATGTGTGGTTTGTTCAAGGTTTCGGGCTCAACGGGCTTAGCAACTCATGGGTCAACTACCCTTAGCCAAGGTGACCCCGTCACCTCCTTTCACACACACGCAGGGAACGACGACGCGTGACCACTCAGCATTAAATCGTGGAAGGGGCGTGGATCCAAAACATACAGATCCTGAATTTGTATTTTTGTGTGCTTCTCAACATCAACCGTTCACCTGGTCACTGATTACTCAACTCAAGGATTCATTGCGGCATATCGTCGGTTCATCTCAAGAAGAGGAGTACCCTCACAGCTCTACTTAGATTGTGGCACAAACTTCATTGGAGCAGACAAAGAACTAAAGAAACTCTTTTCTCAAGTAACTCAATAGGACTCAATTTTATACGACTCATTAACTAGCACTGGAACTCAATGGATATTCAACCCACCAGCCGCTCCATACATGGGAGGCAAGTGGGAAGCTGTGGTAAAATCAATAAAAGTTCATCTACGCAGGACCATTGGGGATATACTACTCACTTCCGAAGCTTCAACTGCTCTGCTCACTCAAATAGAAGGATTACTCAATTCAAGGCCTCTAGAACCACTCATTGAGGATCCAGAATACTTAAACGCACTCATGCCAGCTCATTTTCTCATCGGACGACAACTCAATTCAGTACCGGTACCCAGTTTACTCAAACTGGATGTAACACGGTTAGCAAACTGGCAATCAATTCAAATGATGACTCAGCAGTTCTGGCAACGATGTTCTGCTCACTATCTACAACGGCTCCAATCAATTTCAAAATGGTATCATCCATCTCATGAAATTATGGTGGGTTCCATGGTACTTGACACTGATGAAAGGTTACCTCCAAGCAAGTGGCCTCTCGCAAGAGTGATCCAACTCCATCCTGGATCAGACAACCTCACTCGGGTAGTGACAATCAAGACAGCTACAACTCAACTTACAGGGCCCATCATCAATCTAACTATCTTGCACATACCATCTGGAAAATCTGATCAACGTGGCGGTTGATGGCGGACGGAATGTTTGGATAAGCGTAAATTCATTTGAATTGTCGCTGTTTCGCGCCCTGCGGTAGAACGCCATAATTGTCCGCGTGGCGGCAGCACTTCCCAGCGCCCCGCACGGAACAGCTGTGGCATTAGGCTCTTAGTGCTGTAGCCGGTAACGCACTGTCTCTCTCACTCCCATTTATGCAAATGAGAGTGAGTTTGACTAATTTAGTACCTGACCATGAAGAAGAAGGAAACTACCGCCTCTCATTCTTCGACGTCTCTCTCTTCTAGAAAAACTCGCCACGAGGCAACATCGCAGTTCTCTATGCTCTCGCAGTTTTGGAGGATTCAACAGGATAGTATATATTGCAAGACTTCGGTTCATCTCAACTATAGTAAACCTCAAGGGATTGCCCGCCAGTGGGGATACACTGGGCGGAGATTTCGCCGGCTCCCCTCACCATCGCAAGTACAACTTCAGATTTACGTCATGGGCCTTCGCAACTCAGCTCTACACCACACGCTCAGCGGGAAAGGAATTTCTCAATGTGATTCGTCGTCGGAGGCGCTACAATAAGTAATATTATGCAAGGTCATACTCAATAAGTACTATTGAGTTGAACACAACGGCAAAACTCAATTACACACTCACCCCAAGCGATGGTTAGTTGACCACAAATCCGCCATTACATTAACACATACACAACTTAAACATTCTTCTGTTGTAACACTCACACTAACAAGCAATTAAGTAATTAATTGTAATTTATAATATAATATTCTTCGCGACTTACAATATACGTAATATTTATGTACTTGTAGTTTAATTCATTTAAAATCCCACCTACAGCATCTACTCTCTCAACGAAATTACGGCATTCTCAAACAGATACACTGCCAGTTTGGCACGATTTTTTTTTGTACATACTGTTGATTTTTGTTGATACACTGCCAGTCAAGGGGTTCAAGGAAACTGTTCAGTGTACCGTCGCACCGCTGCACGGACATTTTTGTGACATTCTCCTAAAACCATTATCTTAACAACAATTTCATAAGGCTGATAATCGGCCATGACGAAAATTTTGGTTCATCATAAGACTATTTTAATTATCATCAATCTTTATTTTAGTTGAAATTAAATTGAAATAGGAAAATAACAATGAAGTGAATATGATGATAGCAATAAAATGAACTCAAGAAGTAATAGTATCAAAAAATACTTGGCAAAATTATGACTAATATTATAAATTAAACAAAAATATTCATTTATAATCCAATTACAATTGTTAAGTCTAGAATAAAGGAAAACAAGTAATATTTCATTAATATGAGGCGTTTCATGTCAAATGTCCCAGTGCGGCGCGCGAGCGTCAACTCATGCTATTTCTAACAAGTGTTT
>JAYJLV010005626.1:0-10227 GCA_036873485.1 Torymus texanus | reverse complement strand
AAATAACGCTTATATACCAAAAACACTTCTGGGACGTCCCAGAAATAACGTCGCGTCCCAGAAATAACGCTTATATATACATTTTACCGTCCCAGAAATAACAATAATGGATACATATACGCATATAGATACATATATATTGTAATCCCTTCTGGTCGTCGCAGCGGCGCGCGTGCGCGACGGCCTCTCTGCACCCCGTGCGCGTAGACCGCGAGGCCATCATCATTCAGCGCTCAGCAGACTTGCTCTTAGTCTCTGCGGCGCAGCGTACAAGAGTGTGTCTTGACAGCACGAGCGCAGGGAGTAATTCTCTGCACCGAGATATAGAGAAAAGACAGAGAGACAGCAGGAGAAGTCAGTACTTGTACTGCAAGTTACAACGAGAACAATAGCAAGTAAGTCATCATTAACACGTATATATGTCACGGATTACTAATTTCTTCGACATTATCGACATCACAGTTCAGTCTGTCCTTACGTCCGCGAGAAATTCCCTGTATATGGCTCCTATGTTAATATATATTATATACGTTCGCCAAGTAAACACGTTGCCGTGTGGCTCGGTGCAGCCACGGCCCGCGGCTTGAATGGCGCTGACAATGTCGGCGAACCCATGCCTATATACCTATTATGCATGTTAGATATTTTTCTCGTTGTCATATGAGCAGAAACATATAGTGGTATAGTAAACTTCACGAATAAATCCATAATAGATGACATTGTAGTCGCGCGATTTGGACGAACACCTTATGCTACTCTCTCCGTTTATAGAGAACCGGCGATGATGGTGCGATAATAAATACGCTTTGCGTTTCCTGCAGTTGGGAGGAGACATGTGTGTAGATAGAGAGCATATCACGCAGAGCTATTATGTATGCATGTGCATGTGACGTACGTGCCTAGATGTGCAGCACGGGGCAAATCTCCGAGGAGGAGGTCGTTGCCCGAGAGTGCCGATGCGCGCGCGCGATCAATTCCCTCTCGCGCTCGCGCACACGGAGTGTACGCTCACATGCATATAGTATATACATACACACACATATATATATACATAGGTCTACTTCCCATCTCGGTTGTGCTGAATGTATAATGCACGTATAGAGTGTATGTATGTATGTATGTGAGTGTGTGTGTATGTGTGTATATATATATATATGCACGTATAGGTGAGCTGTAAAGACATGTAGTATATAGGTATATAGCGAGAAAGTCCGAGTGAGAAAACAAGAGGGGCATAGTTTTGCATATATAAGGCAATGTGATGACATTCTTTGAGGTGCAAAGTCATTTCTTTTAGGAAGAGAAGATGAGAGAAAGAATGAGAAAGCGGAACTATTTGACATATAGGCGGTTTCAACACTGCTGCATACTTCCAAGTCGACGATTCCATTTTACCGCCTTATAGCGAGCGCTCCGGAAAAAAAAATTGGAGTTTCAATCTTTTCTTTATTACTTAGAACGTTAGTTTCTTTAATGTTTTTGGGGTTTCAGGTAGAAATAAGTTATTTGATAATTTTACGATTTGCAATAAATTTTATTATTTATCGTTTGTGCACGCTATGCGTCTCTTTGAAGTCCGCGCTTAAGGGGATATTTTCCCAGAACGTTAATAAATGATAATACAAACAAATAAACAAATTATGAATTTTCTGAAAATTTAAGATTTTACAAAGATATATAAAGAAATTCAGAAATTTATCAGTGATCCAATGAGTGTAAAATAAGTCTTGAACTATTTTTGTTCTATTTCGATTAAAAAATATTTTATACATATATTTATTACATCTATAATAATTTATAATAGTTTATCAACAATTTCCAACAAACAACGTATTCTGTACAACCATGTCACTTTTTCTCAACAAACTTTAACTAATTATTCAAATTTTCGTTATATAAAATAAAATTCTTCATCCATAAAATCATTCATCATATACTATTCCCTTCTAGAAACCAATCAAAACCGCTCCTCAACTATACCAAGACCCCTAACCCAATCTCTCGCTCAACCCTCATTACCACCCCTAAACCTAAAACTTCGACGCAAAAAAGGAACCGTCTCGATCCGCTTTCATCCAGCTCATACTTATATATATCTACACCCTCGCGCGCGCGCATATCCGTGCTATCCTCATCGCGCAGCTACTACGTCGCACGTTTTTGCTTGTAAACAAAAAAAGAGGCTACCGTTCCTGCAAGCTCTTTCTCTCTCTCTCTCCTCACTCTATCTCTTATCGCAGTAGTAGTAGTAGTATGTATACCTAGACAGCGATAGCTCGACAAGAGCCAGGGTATTGATTGAACCGAACGACAACGTCTCACGTGCTCTCTCAGGCGCGGGAGCGCGCAGTAGCAGCAGTACCAGCAGCAGCAGCAGCAGCAGCCCCTCTTCCATGAGGGTTATATTATATATACGTGTGCGCACATGCGCGCAAGCGATATACCGCCGCGCCTCCCTTCTACCTGTTAGTCACTTATGCTACAGACTTTCATACATATCTAGCTTTTTTAGATTTAGTCGGAGGGCCACCACCGTTGCTGCTGCTACTACTTATACTGGCGCGCATCATTATCGGCTCCTAACGCTTTTCTTCTATATACCTTGTATATATACAGTGTAATAGGTAGGTATATATATATATATAGCATTGTGCATACACGCGGCCGCGCGTGCTTTCTCGAATTTTCGATCGCTGCGGAGCTTGCGACAACGCTTCTATTGTGTATATATATATATATAAGTGTTGTGGTGCTGCTGCTGCGTTTCAATTTTTTCTTTATATATATATATATATATATAGCGGTTGGAAGCATGCGCGCGCTTGTGCTTTCGTTCAATGAAAAGGAACATTGAGTGGGGGTAAATAGAGAGAGGGAGGACTGGAGATGTTTGTTTTCCTTCGTTCTCCGGGTAGCTGCGTAATACAACTTATATACTACGTCGTGTTGAACCGTGCGTACGTGACTTCTGAAAACTCGAGCATGTCCTTATACTTTATTAAGTATATACTTTTTTAATGCGTACATTCCAAATAACAAAAAAAAAATTAATCATACCAGTAAGTTATATATAAAAAAAAAAATTAAAACCCTTTTGTTTCTATATTTTATCTGTTACAGAAGTCGACTGATCGCGAGTAAGTAAAAATGTTCTGGCTGGGGTCCCCAGCGTGGTGACCGCGTGGTGAGGAGTCGCGCGGCAGTAGTGTGTGAGAGCTGCCGCTGACTCAAAGGAGCCGCGTGGCGCCGGACCCACAGTAGCCGCCGGGGGGTCGATTAGGCGCGGGGCGGCCCTCGATGCTTACGCTACGACTGGTGTCGACTCATTTCCTCAAGCAGCCATAGGCGGTCTGCCTATACTGAGGCCACTGCCATCATGTGTCGCGATCGGGACATGAATCCATGAGCCCTTAAACGTGAACATTAACAAATTCGCAGTGACAATATATATACATATATATATATATATATAATTACGCGTGTTTTAAGCGCGTATCGAAAGGACGAGATAAAAACGAACACATATTATACAGAAAAAAAAAGAAAACACTTGCTGCGCGTTCCGCTGGATAACGGACGGGAAGAAAGCTTGTTGTTGTTGTTGTAAGCTTCGATTATTATATTACCATCTATACCTACCCTCATACTGGCGCAGTTTTATTTTTTTTGTCTTCTTATTATTCTTCTTCTCCTTCCTTATATTCGTGTCGTTTGTCCTACTCGCTTGTTGTCATATTGTGGACAAAGAGAGAATCAGTGTATATCTCTGTGTGGCGGCTGAGTATATAAGCCGATGAGGCGCCGAGACGACGGCAACAACGACGTGTGAGCTTGCACGGCTTTTGGCCAGACGTTGACTTTTCTCTTGATTTTTTTTGGGGTTTTTGTTTTGGTTTAGTTGAGGGGGAAGTTTACATATATAGTTACGGAGCCGCGTTATCGCGGAACGAGACAGAGGACTGTACTTTACGTGACGGGACGATACGTGACGAGACGTGAAATTCGATTGATTGATAGAACATTAGGAAAGACAAAGCTGACCAAGAGCCAAAACGGCCTCGACATTATAACTGCCACTGGTATCGTCACACTTCAACCTGTGGAGAGTCGCGAAAGAGTGTATTGTAAGTATATATTATATACGCTAGTTTTCTTTGTTTCTTATAGATTATATACATATATATATTTTTTTTTTGTTGTAAAATTGATCAAAAGTGTTTGTATCGCTTGGAAAAACATCGGTCTCGTTTATATGTGCGTGTAATCCGATACCGAAATTACCCGAACCTTATATTACAATGATTCACCGGTTATCGAGGAATTCGAGCCCGATAACACTTAACTCTATATACCTAATACGTATACATATATACGTATGTATATACATCACACACAACTCGACGCGCACTTGCATTTCTTCACTATATACATATACATATACCGTAAGATCAAATGTCCACTATATATAAACCCTATATTATACACGTTCGTACAAACATAATCTCTATACTTTTAAGATCAAGTGTCGAGAAAAACACCCGATAACCGGTGACCATAATTCACGCAATACCAAATCCTAACTATATATATACACTTATGCTTACATAATTCTTTAACCATTCACATAATAACGTGCACACACAGTGCGGCAGTGGGTCGCGGTGCAGGCGGAGTGGGATGAGAGGCCCGCAACAGGAAGCAGCTTTCCAGCAGGAGGAGCAGCAGCAGGAGCGGACGACGCAGTTGAAGGACGAGTCGCGATTGGCTAAGGTCAAACGCGTACTGAGTATTTCACTGCTAGGTCGTGGTGGTAGTGGCAGCGGTAGCAATAGTAGCGCCGTCGCTTCTTCCACGTCCTCGTCGTCGTCGTCGTCGTCATCATCATCTTCGTCGTCTTCGACGTCGTCGTCGTCCACTAGCTGCAGCAATGCTAACAACGGTAACAACGCAACGACGCAGCTGGGATTTGGTGTTGAGCTCGAGCTTGCAGAACGGCATAATGAAACTGGTGTGCCATGTATTGTGCATAGGCTGTGTGGATTCATTGAAGCTCATGGGTTTCATAATCCAGCGCTGTTTAGGTTGGCGAATGGAAGCTCCAGGCTAGCAGATCGGTTAAGAGTTGGATTCGATAGGAAAGGTGATGCGGATCTTGAAACGGCTGCTTGTCCGGCTACCGCGGCGTTGCTACTTAGGCAGTATTTGAAGGAATTGCCGAGGCCCATCGTTGGACCCACGTGTATCTCCAAGCTTCTGCAGCTTCATTCGCGTTAGTATTATTTTTTTATTCATTGTCATTATTTATTTAACCGCCGTTACTTACAAATAATCGCATTATACATATCTATATATATATATATATATATATATTACGTGGTTTTCGGTTTACTAAATACTTCTTAACTAAAACTTAATAAATCAGGAGAAAGACTATACAAAAAACGGAAAAGAAAGTTTTTTGACAAAAATGCTTATACTAAAAGTAAATATAGGTTTTACAAGCTAAGGTGATTTTTTTTGACATTACCACTCAGCCGCTATTTCCGCATTAACACATATATGTAATAAAGTATCAACTCGAATCCTGTTATCGGCTCGCTATAAGGAAGCTATATAAGCCAGACGCGTGGCTATATGCTAATATATTTACATTGGCCATTCCTCACAATAGCATTACTCAGAATTAAATCTTTATCAAATCAGCATGTATATATAACGAACAACATCCAAACTCCCACAATAACCAAATGAAGAAAAAAAAAATCTATACAGGGTGGGGAAAAAGTATGGAAACCCCTAGAAATGTCGCAGGATTAGTTGTAAAAGAAAATAATCAAGGTCACGTTTTAAGAAAGATGAGGTTCAAGGTCTAATCCAAGATTATCATTGAATTCCTTGTTGACAACTACCTAAAATCTGACCTTCATTTTTTTTATCATTAAAAATTTTCCAGAGGTTTCCATACTTTTTCCCCACCCTGTATATAAAACCATTAGCAAGGATATATACTTATAATATACACATATGTTATATACGTTGCAGATGAACGAGGAGAAAAACGCGAATGTTGGATCGGCGACACGCGGGAGCTGCTGGCAAAAGAACTTGCAGGCAGTCATCACCGTCTTCTTGGATACCTCGTGCATTTCCTTGCCCGTTACGAGAGCCGTCATGGTTGCGCCGCTGGTGTTTGTGGTATCTTCGCACCGATAATCCTGCCCCATGTGCCACCTGCTACTGTCCTGCTGCGCGATCTACTCCTCGACGCTACTCTCATCTTTCCGAAAATCATAAGGTGAGAATATATATTTATATAATAAATATATACATATTTTATTTCATTTGGAATATATAGACGAAGAGTAGGAGAGTATAGGAATAATAGAGCTGTGTGTATGCCGGACGATTCATAGTTATTACTACTTGCGCATATACACACCTGTTATAGACAGTCGTTTTAAATTGGCAAAAAAAACTTGCTATGTCGGTTTTGATATATTATATGTATACTTGCTGTGAAACATTGAAAAATCAACTCGATAATTGAGCAGAAACTCATTATTATTCGAAACAATAGCGACAAAAGCATATTATACTCGGTATTGCTTTGCTAAATTATTTTTCTTTTTTTTTTATTCTCTCTCGACGTACCGTTGCTGCTGCTACCGGCGTTCAGTTCGCATGAAGAAAGAAGAGTTGACAATTTAACGATACGTGATAGGCAACGATAATATATACTCGTTGTGAACAATAGGCAACGTTACATAATACCTCGGTAGTTTCAGCTTTCTTTTCATTGTGTTCCCAGTACGTACGTAAGTAGTAGGTGGATGCTATATATAAATATATATGCGCGTATATATAATCTAGTATGATTTGCTTTTATATAAAAATAATCGTGATAACGTAATATGTTAAAAATAGATCTGAAATATTATAATACAATAAAAAAATGTATTATATATGAATTAAAATTGTAAAAAAAAAAGCGAAACCCAACAATTCTACCGGAACCCTATAAATCTATAACCCTATAAAAGAACCAGAAACGAGAAATTCAAGGAAAATACAAACACGCGAACACAGTCACCCCGGAAACAACAACTAAAACCTGGAGGTCCATAAATCGCCATACGCTCTTGAACGTAAATAAAGCCACCGTCGCCACCACCACATACGCGTTGGGTCGATTAATCCAGCGTTAATAATAGTAATATCTGTTAGCGTGCACTCGTTTCAAACTATAACATTGTGCGCTATCATATAACGCATATATATACACCTACCGTGATATATAATATAAGTCGGTGTTGGTATAGAAGCCCCATAATAGTAGAACGCGGCCGGACAGCGGACGAAACTTCGCCAGGGTCAGAAGTAAGCTTCTATGTATATGTATACAAAGCAGCTGTAGGGTTTCGCGAGAAATGTGTTACGACGACGATTTTCCGCCCTGAATCCTACCGAACTCGATTACTCCTATAATGCTGTATACACATCTTTGGCTTGTATATATATGTATGTGATTTGTGTATGCGTAATAAGCCGCTTTGCGTGCCCATCCATAGCTATATGTATATATACATCTTGTGTCAACCAGGAAATTTTCTAATCTGATTTATAACCACTTCTATATATGCGTGGAAATTTGTTCTCATTGATCGATCGATATGTGTGTGTGTATATATACACACATACGTGAGAGGAGCGATAATAATTAACTTTGATGTTGTGATCGAGAGCGCGAGATGAGAGCCATCATATATACTGGGCAATAAACGCGTCGATTCATTCAATATTAAAATTCCGACCTTTCCCTTGAACTTGTCAAGCGCCACCACTGCTACGCTCGCGTTAACCATGTAGTATCGATCGATGAATATACGCGTACATATATAGTCTGCAATTTCAACTGAGTGGACTATTATTGCATCTTATGTAAACACAAACATACAAGAGCAATAAACACATGTGAGTTAAGCAAAGATATATACATCTATATAGAATACCTTTTAACACGGTCCAAGTAGCTTTGAATAAACATCGTATATATTTATTCCTTGCTTCTGCTAAGGACGCACGTATACGCACGTATATATAACGTGTAAATCTCTCAGTTTCCGTGCTTGCGTGCTTTTACACTTCTCTCCTTCCCTCTTCTCATCAAGGACCTTATGTTCCTATATATACATGTCATTCCAGACGACTGACGACTCCTCTTTACGCGTTGGCGCCGAGGTTATAGCAACGCATATCCTTCACCCGCTGTGTCGTATTTACCGTTTTCATAGCGTTTGCTACGATATTCTCGTTCACTCGCGCGCGTGCATGGCGGTTAATCGTTTGTAATTGCCTCTACGAGCTTCTCGAGCGCGGCAAAGTCCAGCTTGCGCAACGCTAAAACTAAATCCGCGTGACTCCGCGTGTCAAAATATATAGACGTAAGAGAAAGAAGAAGAAGAAGAAGATGATGAAGCGCGTGACTATAGTAAAGTGTGTATTTCTGGCGTGTACGCGCTAGTAAATGTGTATTAGAAATAAAAAAAGTGACATATATATAGCTATATACCTATACATATATAGGCTACAACACCCACTGGATATTGGTGAGGGAAACAGCGAAAGTGTATATATATATATATATGAGCGCACCCCGCGGCTTGTGTATAATATACTTGACATTGGCGGAAACTCGTGCGCGTGGTAAAAATAAAAGTCGGCTATTTTCGCATGTTTCTGAACACATATGTGATGTGTATACATGCGTTTATATATATAAGTATTCCAAGTTCCGAAGACGAAGGCTTGCGCGTATTATTCAGTTCCGCGCACACGACTGTCAAGGGAGCAACAGTATATATAGCAATTCCTCACGATGTTTACGTCCTCCAGCCACGTGCGTGTGCTATACTTATATACGGAAATCCTTGGCATTCCATAATACCGAGCTATATGTAGTTGAATTGCCACTGTGCGAGATGATTGATCATGGGAATGAGTGATGATCGTGAAATCTTGTTGGTGTACGATGAGAGTAAGATAACAAGTGATCAGGAAAATTCAATTGACACTCGACTTCCCCATATATAGTTTTTTACCCAGAGTGACAATTGCAATTTAGCTAAGAGCTTGTTCCGCATGTTGTTGTTCCGAAATGACACGGTCATTAGCTTTGTATCCGATTCTCCGCATCGCCGCGCTGTTTGCTTAACGTGAAACTGGAGCTATTTCTGGTGTGCACTTTTTTATATATATATATTCGTTTACTGTGTCGTGAGAGAGCACTTTTAATTAAGTTGACCAGTCGCGTGGTGTTTGACTGCGCAAACATTAGCAGTTAATGCTTTCTTGTAATTTATCGAAGGGTGGGAAAGGACAGAGGTATGTTGTTGTTCATGAAAGTATATAGGCTTTTTTTCCTTGATGATGGATAAGTGCGTATTTTTATCTAAGAAAATTTTTTTTTTCACCCTCGCCTTCGCAAGCGCACAGGAAAACGGCATTTTGCGCACGTTGTGTTAAAAAATAATATTCGATACACATGCAAATAACTATTATACTGTACGTTTATTATGAATGTATAAACGATGTGCATTGTGACGTTGTAGATTACATTGTGACGAAAGCAATTCGTGGAATTGAAATGTATGTACGTCAAGTGAAATTTGTACGGTATGCAGAGCATTTATAGGTATATGGTTTCTAATTGATAGAGTCGGAATTCTTTTAACTCGATAGTCTGGTCACGTGCGCGCAGGGATGATTGTATAGTCTTGAACGTTTAAAAGTAGGGGAATTAATTTTAGGATGTTTTTAAAATTTAATATGGCATATCGAAGTTTTATATCTTTGGAAGTTCGATGTGGTATCTATTTACTTATTTTAGAAAAAGAAAAAACGGTTAATAAGGCGATCTCAAAACTGGTCAAAAGTTTTTTTGAAGGCACACCTTCGGGATACATTTTTCTTTTTTCTTACATAATAAAGTATCGAAAAAAACTTGTTTAATCAAAAACCTCTTGGTGACACATTTCTTTTTAAGCCTGAAATGTTTCATGTTAATAGCCAAAAAAGATCTCTTCTTTAATGGGTCTGAAGTTTGCAACGTTTGGATGCAACGAAATAATTTCTCACAAATAAATAAAACAGGTAAAAATTTGTACGATACAGTGAAATCTTTATTTTGATGTTGGGTTATGCTATAAAATGCTAAACACATGAGAAAAT
>JAYJLV010005615.1:0-10227 GCA_036873485.1 Torymus texanus | reverse complement strand
CTCTCTCTCTCTCTCTCTCTCTCTCTCTCTCTCTCTCTCTCTCTCTCTCTCTCATCGTGCATTCACCACCTGTTTGTAAATGCAATTTATAAGGCCAATAACAATTACCCGACGCGAACAGTTCGCGCGAAATCGAACGCGCGCGTGTACCGTTTATTTTTCGTCGTGGCGCATAATGTATCCGGGAGTGCATTTAAAACGGTTATACACACGCACATGCGTATGCGTACATGGGTTTGCCGCGATTAAGCGAAACAATAGGCGTTTGTACACGAGTGCAATGCACGATGGCGGCGAGTGGAGAGGATTACGCGAGTTGGTGATTTTTTTTTTTTTTTTTAGAAGGGGAGACACGTGATTAGATTGGTGTTGTAGGAAATTTTTCAGGGATTTGGGAAGCTGGGTTCGGGGGAAATGGGATGTGTTCACGCTTTTTAAATTCTGACAAAGGACAAATAAACTCTTGAATTGTTTTCGTAATTGTCAAAGGCAATGCTAAAATTCTGTTTATGGTAAGTAACTGATTTAAAAAATAATGAGAGACTTTAATATTTTTTTGTCTATCCTTTCATTTTTTAACGTGTTACGTATAAGAATAACTGAACCGTAAAATGCACGCGGATTCTAGTGGCTTTTCATCCTTCAAAGCGATTTTACGGTAGTTTAGCATATTCTATATACTTTAAATCTATTATAAGCAAAAATTATTTATGATAATCGTATATAAGCTTGTCAAGCAGAGTGAATGAAATTATAATCCAACAACGTCAACGGGGGCACATATACATACACACATACTATCCAAAAACGAATAAATAATCTACTAAAACACGCGATAATACTTACGCGCAGTATCTTCCACATTTTCCGAGAAACCTACACAATCTATACCGTATCGCTTTTCTATTCCAAATAATTCAGCCCATCCCTCTCCTCCCCCATTGAAGTTCAAACGCGAAAGCTCGTCGTCCGCAGCAACCCAGAAACCCCTGCGATTCACAAACCAGCCCATCCACTACTCTCAAGCCCTCACAATGCCTCCAAAAATTAGCCCTCTCAAACTCCCTTCCTCTCTCTCTATCTCTCTCTCTCTCTCTCTCTCTCTCTCTCTCTCTCTCTTTCTCGGTCGTTGCTCGATTAATCCTCAAACTCACCCTGCCAGCAGCTCGTACCTCTCCGCATATACGTACACACATACGCAAACCTCTCAACAACAAAACCTCGTACGCGAACGTACGCGTGTACAAGGGAGATACCTCACTCTCTGTCTGTCTCTCTCTTTCGCTGTACACTGTTTTATCGCTGCCGCTTCAAGTGGAGCAGAGCGAAGCACGAAAGAGAGAGAGAGAGAGAGAGAGAGAGAGAGAGACTTTAATGTATGTCCTATCGGTGCCATATTGTCCCGACGCACGAGTTTTAAGCTTCTCGGCGTGTCGTCGCATGCGTATAAGCTTCCAACGCGCGCGCGACACAGTTTGTACGCGCGCCCGCGTTTTATGGCGCTTTTCCGCCGTTATATGCGCGCGGAAAGAGAAAGAGAAGGAGAGAAAGAGAGAGAGAGAGAGGATAGTGGAGCGAAAAATTCGTACGTTGAAAAATGAAGGCGTTGGTGTTGGATGTGTCGTCGATGTCGTCGTCGTTGTCGACGTTAAGGTTTTTTTCTTCTTTTAGGTTTTGCAATCTAGTTAGTTTTTAGTTTATGGTGAGTTAAAGAGACATCGTTTTGCCAAAGTTTTTTCTATGTAAATTATACGCACTATAATTCGAAGATTGTTTTAATTATAGAATTCTCGTATCGACGTAATAAAATTATAGTACCGCGATTATAAAGCTCTATGAAGAAATGAAAATTAAAAGAAAATATGTAAAGAAATAAGTAATAAGTGACATCAATAAGTTTTATAAATATTTTACAGTAATTTGATCAAAGGATAAATTAAAACGACAAGTTGAAGATAAAAATCCTTTATTTTATTTAATTTAATCAATATTATTACGAAGTCGCATTTGATATTGATTTTACCGATAAAATAAATATCTCAAAGTCCATTAAATATTTTTATCGAATATGTTCAGAAATATAGTGACACATAAATTTAATATGTATATAAAAGATAAAAAAAAATTCTTTAATTCTTTTACTTATCTTTTCCAAGATAATTATATTTGCATTCTTTAATAATACATTTTGACATTACATAATAATACTATAATTAATGTGTTCAGTAATTTATCTTAGAACAATCAATAACCAAATTTCCTTAAAACCCGAACAACCTCCAAAATAAAACCACCATCATATTCCCACAAATTCTCCAGCTCACACTCCAATTCTCCATTTCACACCCACCTCTCACCGCATATCCGCACTTATAAAGAGCGAGCACCCTGACGTCAAACCGCACACTACTGCTCATTCTGAAATTTCGCTTCGGCCTACTCCTCTCTTCGCAGCGGACGCGCTCGCTTTACGAGAGAGAGAGAGAGGGAGAGAGAGAAAGAAAGATCACAGTCCTCCTACGCGTCTTCCTTTGGAAAATTGTGCTCGCGCGCGCGCGCGCAAGAGCCGGTTTTACGATTCCCACGATCCGTGAGCTCACTTTCAATTTGGCGGCTTTCGCGAGAGCGCGCAAATTGCTGAAGACGAGAGGAGACTACTATATACTGCGCCAGAAGCGCTCGCGCGCCTACGTAGAAGAATATTGATTGGCGAAAATGAAGGAAGAGCGGTAAGAGAAAGAGAAGGAGCGAGAAGAGAAGAGAGAGAGAGATAGATTATTAGCGGGACGCAGGCGAGAGAAGTGGAGGTGTGAGAACGCGGTCTGGTCTGGACCGATTTAGAGCCGAGATGGCGACGACGGTGTGGAGGAGGAGGAGGAGGAGCTGGAGAGAATGAGGAAAGTGGTGATTTTAGTGGGCGATCGTTTTGCGCGGCCGCGTACGGGAGAGGTCGGCGTTTCTCTCTTTCTTTAGGAAAGTTGTTAATGGAACGTTATTTGAATGATAAACTGTAGTATTTTTGTGGGATTTGAGAAATCGGTATCAAGTGAAGAATAATTTTATAATATAACTTTAGAATTCAAAAGGCATTGAATATGCTATATAAGAGCTTATTTGAGTTGAAGTTTCATTGTTATAATTTTTATTCATAAAATTATATACGATAACGTTAAAAAAAATTAATTTATAATTAAGTATGGTATCTATATAACTTTAAAACTTTTTCTACTATAAATCGAATCAATTCTTACTTGTTTAACATCGATACGCTCACTCACTAAAACAAACTTTTTTCCAAATTCCAAAAGCGATATTTAATCTCCAGCTCAACAGACAACAGTATATTCTAAACACGCCGATTAACTCGTAAAATCAAAAACCAAGAAAGTACCCAGCAGCAAAAAAGGTGAACGCAAGCTATCAGCAACAAAAAAGTGAAAAAAGGTCGCGTGCACGATCAGGCGCTAGGGAAAAATGTCGAGGGATTATATACAAGTAGGGGGGAAAGACTTGTTTCGCTGATGTATCTTAAGTATACGGCAAATTGCAATCGCCGCGCGCTCTCTCTCTCTCTCTCTCTGGCGAGACTGAAACGCGCTTTTACGATCCACGAGATTCGTGATCTCACTGTCAATTTGGCCTGTGCCCGCAGCAGCGGTGACGAGGCGCGAAAGAACCACGTTCGCGGAGTTTTTAAAGATTCTTCGTTGATCGTTCGCTCATAAAATGGGCCCAGGCTGGTCGTGTGTTGTTTTGGTCAAGGTTTCGATGTTTCATTGGCGTAGCGTTAATCGACAAACAGAAGATTTTTATTTATTTTCAAATTGCTTTTTGCATTCTATAAACATATTTTACGTTAAGTATGTAAAAAGTAAAAAATTTTTTTTTAGGTATAGTTTATTTGTAATGTTATTTTATATATTTTAAAGTTTATTATAAGTTTTCGCATAAAACAAACAAAACTCTTCCCCCATTCAAGAAACGACATCTAAACAAGGCTCAAACCCACGCCACGAATTATCATTGGACAGAGACGGAGAAGAAATAGACACCTCACGCGTTCACCGTGCCAAAATGAACACGGCAGTATAGCGAGCGTGTCGCTCCTAAAAAGAACTGCTTACTTATCCACCTCTCGTAAAACTCACTACTACTACTACTCCTACTACTACACTACGTCTCCAGCTGTCTAGCTATCAAAAGCCGAATCGATTCTCCCACATCACACCCCGTATACGCGAGTGTCTCTTCGCCGTATATATATGCAGCCAAATTAATCCGCGAGCTATATAGAAAGGCGAAAACAATGGACGATCGCGCGCGTCGACGTCGTTACTACTACTACTACTACTACTACTACCACTACTACTGATCAGCCGGTCGTAGTGGGAGGGGCAATATCGCCGTTGCCTGGAATTCATTTGGCTCTGCTACTACTGCTCCGCTCTCAGCGATCTTTTTCTCTGTCTCTCTTTTTTTCGCATATACAGAGCGTATATGTACGAGAGCAGTCGTTTTATTTTACTTTCATTCGCACGAGCGCTGAAAGGAACATAAAATAGGTGGAAATGTGGAGGGGGTTTATTCTTTTGTGACGCGACGGGAAAATCAAAAGAACCGTCGCCGATAATGAGGGGAGGAGAGGGATAGGAGAAGGTTTTGGCCGCGAAGTCAGCGGAAAGACGACAGTCGTGCGTGTGAATGGCGAATGAGAGATCAGCGTGGAAGAATGAAAAGAAAGAATGAAGATGAGAGTGAAGAGTGGGTATAGAATGTCGCTAGGTCTGTCGGATCAAATAACGATTCCTGTTAATTTGAGGCAATATATTCCGTATTTTCTAGTATTGGAATTTTCTCATAAGTAATGAATTGATTTTGTTATGTTCGTATACTTCAAAATCCATTATGAAATTTACACATAAACATTTATACAGAAGTATCATGTGAAATTCAACGAAACTTGTCATTGCAATTAATTAAATCTTAATTATTTAAAATTACCTGAAATATTAACATATTCGTACATAGTTATTTTAAAAACATTCTATCTGCACACCTATATATTCCAACTGCAAAGTTTAATCCTCTCAACTTAACAAACCAGTTATACGTTACACATCAGCCATTTAATCATCAAAATTCACGACAAGACTAAAAACTCAACGAAATTTCATGCATACTAAACGCTCGAGTCGAAACTTCCTGGAAATATCCGCACGAGATATCGGATTTATTTTCGCAACCTCCACTCCCTTATTACCGATTAATCTACCAAATTAATCTTAAACGCTCTCCCTCTCTCTCTCTCTTTCTCTCACATCTTAATTGCGCAGCTCACCGATGCATCTATACCCATCCCTTCCATCTCTGCACACACACATACAGACACTCATCATATACACAGAAATTAAAGCCTCCAAGCAGCAGCAGCAGCTCTTTCTCCGATAGCTCATCGCCGATTAAAGCCTCTCTCCCTCTCCTTCCTAAAACGAAAGAAAAAGGGGGGAAAATCGCGAGCTTGCTAGCGTTCAAAGAGGTCAACGAGAAACAAAAAGTCACGGCGCGGCGGCGCGCGCGAGACGTCGGATATGAACGGGGCGGCGGCGGCAGCCGCCAGGATTAATCGCGCGCGCGCCCGTAGTACTCTCTATACTACGTTCTCGCGTAGTAGTAGTAGTAGTAGTACTATAGGCGGCAGCGCTCTCGACAGTTCCGCGTATAGACAGCCGCGCCGCCGTCGTGATGCTCCGCAGATGAATATGAAAGAGCCTGGCGGAGAGTAGTGAGGAAACGGAATCTGTGAGCCGAAATTAGCGGTGGGGGGGGAGGGAAGACAGAGAGAAAGAGAGAATAAAGGGAGAGAGATGCTACTGCTGCTGCTACTGCTGCACTCGAGGACAGACAGAAATAGGAAAAAAGGACGAAGATATTCCTTCTCTTTCTCTCTCATCCTCGGGTACAGCAGCAGCGGGAGAGAGAGAGAGAGCTGGTCACCTCCCGGTAATGAATGGCGCGCTCGCGGCAGCAGCAGCAGCAGCAGCAGCGGCGGTAGTAGTAGTAGTATATAGTAGGCTGCTACGAGAGCGAGCGAGAGAGAGAGAGAGAGAGAGAGAGAGAAGGAGCAACGCGAGAGAACGGGGCAACGCCCTGCGCCGGCCGCGCCAGCTGACTCTGCCGCTACTGCCGCCGGCCGGGCAGCAGCAGCAGCACACAGAGCTCGTCTCTCACATGACTCTTTCTCGCGAGTACGCTCATATATATACCTACATACCTATACCTACTATATATACATATACATATAGTACACCCATCCTACTACTACTATTACTACGGCTCACGTGATCTTTGGAAAAGGATAAAATGGACGAGAGCCTAGAGTACAAGCGCAGTGGCGGGGATAGCAGAGGGTCGAGGGATCGATTTTCCGGTTACAACGTGTTGTAAAAGGGCGCCTAGCAAGGGAGTCAAGAGTGCGCAGGCGCGGGGCCTTTGCCGGCAGCAGCAGCAGCCGCATCGATCGCTGTAACTGCAGCGGCGGCCGGGGAGAGCAGCAAATGCTGCTGCTGCTGCTGTTGCTGCAGCGCGCCATCCCGGTGTAAAAGGACGCCGGTGAAAATGTAACGCGGAGCTGTGGTGGATAATGCGGAGAAAATTTACAAATGTATCTGGATGAAAATTATGGGGATAATGATGCGGGGTTGAATTTGTTGAATATAATGATAAGTGGTGGGAAAGTAGATATTGAATATATAAATATGCTGGTTGGAAGAGGAAAGGGGGTTTTCGATTGGTTATCGATTTGTTCTTAATTATTGAAAGCTTTTGGGGTGGAATATTTTTGCTAAAATGAATATAATTTACTCTAAAAGCAAAGCCGAGATAGTATGGAAATATAAATTCGTGGCAGCAGCGAATCGAGAGGTGAGGTTAATTTTAACGTTTCATTGTTCTGATTTGTACGATTAACGGGTGAAATAGATTGAAATATAACGATGACGTCACTGTGTTTAAATGAACAATTCGATATGCAGAAGTGAAATTTATTTAAATATCAACTTGCTATTCCTGGCATATTAGTTGGTTTGTACATAAATGATCGTATTTATAGAATCGGTTAAAGGTGAAAGGATATTGACTTCGAGATGCAGTGTCTGACTATAACCGGGTTTTCTACTGAAATTTTAGGAGGAACCATTATATTCACGCGTATTTTTTTACCTCACCTATGTATATGTAATTGAACCATTATACGTAATATCACTCAACCATACGTTCGTATTGCTGTTCAACCTTCTACACAAGCTCCAAAAAAAAAAAAATATCCCTTCAACTCTCCCCTCCTTCATCCCTCTGCACACACCATACCATCATCTTCATTTACGCTATCGTTTTCCTTTCCTCACTATATTCTATACCCGACCATCGGCATCCAGTGCCATCGCCCGGAAGTCTCGTCTACACTGCCGCGTCATTGACTCGCAGTTTCGCGCGTGCGACCACGCCCCCCCGCGAAGCGCGCGAGCTACAGTTCGGCCGACGCCAAGACAGACGGACGGAAAGATGGAAATAGAACGGCAGAGAGAGAGAGCGAGAGAGAGGAAGTTGTCCGGAGAGAGAGAGAGAGAGGAAGGGAGAGAGGAAAGTTCGCCGGCCAACTCCGAATTTCTGTATTGGAAGTCGGGCCGGCGGTGGCGGCAGTGGCAAAATTACACGAGAGCCGCCGTGGCGAATAGATCACGTCGATTGGCTAAGTTTGTCACCCGTAGATTCTCCCTGGCAGTCGTACCGGTGGTGGTAGTGCTTGGAAAACCAGATGGGAGAGGAGAGAGAGAGAACGACGAGGCTCTCTGGTTGCAGGCCGGTGTTCTGAAGGGTTGCGGTGGTGGGCTGGGTTTGTGCGAGTTCGGGTTGATGGGGTCGATGGGGATGTCTGAGATTTTTTTTATGGGGGTCGGATAAGAGGTATATAGCTTGGTGAATGTTGGATTTTAAGTTCATGTGATTTGTTTTGTTTAAATAAATTTTATTTTGTTTAGTGTAGTTAAGAGCAAGAAAATAACAATTGCATTTTATTATTTTTTATTGATAAAAATAGTTCACTTTTTTAATATTATACGATTTTTGTTTTTGATAGAATATATATCACTTCACTACAGTTTTAGATTTACATTTTTTATTGGGTAAAATTCTCGAAAGAAATTTATAGTTGAACCTTGAGTTTGAGAACACGATGTCGTACAAGCAGCTGCGCAGCGCGACGTGCAAGAGAGAATAGCAATTTTATTTTTGACGGATGATGTATAACAGTCAGGTTGAGAAATCTTCAAGTTTTCCGACGTATAGAACAGTTTTAAAATTGTGTCATTCCCTCAGACTAAGGCGACAGTTACCGCGTATCTTGTTCGTAGGACTTGTCACGATGATAAGACTCTCTCCTCTGTGTAAACTTTGATAAGCTGTTTTTCTATATATAATATACAACTCATCTACGTGTCAATTATCGTGTATCTTGAATTCAATTGCAAGTTATTAATAGAAATTTGTTTGGGTCTATTTCAAGATTAAGGAAATTTATATTTTTTTTACTTTATACTTCCCAGTATATATACGTATATTTTTTATTAATTATTAACAAATAACTTGATCATACAGAAAACACACTCAAATTGTAAAATTTCCCGTACTAATAATCCTCAACCTTTTACTCACTAAAAATCGCAACTAAACCTAAATTCAACCCAACCCAACCCTATATGAATTTACGAACCTCAAAAAGCAAATCGTAAACCCTGTCAATTAAAATGATCGATCCACGTGACCCACCGCTAGTGCACCTGCACCTGCCCTCACCTCATTCTCTCCCCCTACTACTACTTTTACACACAACCGAGAGAGAGAGAAAGAGAGAGAGATCACATCCTTCTTCCCTTATATTCTACTGCTCCTCGCTCCCGGCGACCTCTATCTCACCGGCACGCGGGGTCAAAAAACCCGAGGTCGTCGTGCGCGCGGTGAATTCGGCCGGTTGCTATATACCATGCTGACCCGGGGGCGCGCGCATGTTGCCGCCGCGTGACGTCACGTGTGTGTCAGCTGCTGCTGCTGCTGTCGTGGCTGTATAGTGGCAACACCCGGTGCAGTGCACCGCTGCTGCGGCAGCGGCCGGCGCGCGAGAATTGGAGCATCCGGCCGCCGCGGTCGAGTCGATTGAGCGAGCGAGCGGGTCGCGAGTGTATATAAGAGAGGCGTTTGCTAATCGTCGCGTATATGTATAGCGGAGTACGTATGTAGAGGATTGGATATATTGTGGGTGTGATGATAAGGATGATGCATTTTTTATATGACAAGGTTGGGAAGGCATTATTTTTTGAAATTTTTATTGAAATGAGTTATTTGTACGATAATTTTTATAAAGAAAATATAAATTTTTGTTGGAATATTATACTTTATATAGTTATAGTTTGTGAGAAAGTTGGGGTTTTTTTTGATTATTATATCTGTACACTGAAATTTACTTTATGACTTTATGATACGTTAAATAACGCCACGGTTTAAAACATCATATTTACAAGTATAAAATAAACTCGTGAATTGAAATTCAGATTAGACTACAGAATTCGGCAAAAGCTGACAAGATAACGAGAAAAACTAACGCTCCCATTCACCCGCTGATGAAACGCGCAACGGATCTTTTCAAAAACGCTTTTTCCACTACAGTCCCAAAAAAAAATCATTGAAACAAAAAAAAAATTGCATTCAACCATCTACGCCACTTTACCACTCCATTCGCTACTATTGCAATTAACCCTCTCCACCTACGCAATCCAAAGACAAAAAACACAAAATTCCCGCTCCCACCTCGCCAGTTAATTAGCCACTTCCCATTACTTCACCACACACACACACACACACACATACACATGTGTTCCGTTGTAAACAAATAAAAAGAGCTTGTACATACACACATATATACAAAACGTGAAGGGAAGATAGATAAAGAGAAAAATCCTCGACCCACGCGAGCCGGAAGTAGTCCAGCCACACTGCCGTGCGAGTCATTGTCTATGAATTCGCGGCGCTCTCGTACGCGAGTTCTTCCGCCTAGGCGTGTATATATATAGCCATCGTATGTGTATGTGTAGACATACACATACATGGGTCTGAAGTTTGCAACGTTGGGACGCAACGAAATAATTTCTCACAAATAAATAAAACAGCTAAAAATTT
>JAYJLV010005594.1:0-10227 GCA_036873485.1 Torymus texanus | reverse complement strand
CCCGCCGTGACCACGTGGCAGCTGGAGCGGCCGATTCCCGAAGTTCCACTGAAGTCTGGGAGATGTTGCCGGAGCGGCTCCGGTACAACGACGGCCGGGACCTGCCCGTGAGCCGCCTTATATAGACAGCGCGTGCCGTCAGACGGGTGACAGAGAGAGCGCGCCGCCACTTTGCTTGCTGTTGGAGGTTATATAGGTATTCTTTCGACCAGCGCATCCAGAATTTATTGCGCAACTTCGAACCAATCGCCAGTGTCGTGTGGCCAGGGTTTTCCGAGAGATCAACCTCTAGTTCCGGCAACGACGTAGTCGGAAATCCCGTTACTAGGTGCTATGGAGTGAGCGCCTGGATATCGTCCACTTCGCCAGATAAAGGCGTAAAAGGTCGCGAGTTCAGACATATCTCATTGCGAGCGATGAGCGTCGAGATCATCTCGTACGTCAGAAGTCGTTCTCCTACGATCTTCTTTAGATGGGATTTGGCGGACTTGACAGTCGCCTTCCACAGTCCTCCAAAGTGCGGCGCTGATGGGGGTATGAAATTCCAGGCAATTCCCAACGAAGCTAGATCGGACGATACCCGATCCAAGTCATGCCTATCTTCTCGAAACACAGCCCTCAACTCAGTGTAACTCTGCACCGTGGAATGTGGTGGCGTTTTCTGACCATATTTCACAAGAAGTTGTCTTCCCTGCTGCAAAGCGATGCAGGGCTCCGATAAAGGATGCGGTGGTGAGGTCACCAACAAGTTCCAGGTGCACTGCTTTGGTGCACATGCAAATGAAAACAGCTAGATATCCGTTCGTACTTCTGTTGCCCCAACCCGCTGTAGCCTTGATGGAAAGAGGCCCAGCATAGTCGAGTCCAGTGCGAGAAAAGGGCCTTGCTACTTCGATTCGGGCGAGTGGCAGATTTCCCATCAGTTGAGTGGCTGGCCTCGCGCGAGATCGTGCGCACACAACGCATTGTCTGATGTATGCTCGGGTCTGTGCTCGGCCACCGACGATCCGTGCTGAGCGTATTGCATAGGCATACGTCAGGGCGTGATCGCCATGGACGGCCATCTTGTATGCCCGATCAATTATTAATCGTTCCAAGTAGCACTTCTTGGGAATTATGACTGGGTGACGTAGGTCATATGGCAATAATGAGTGATGCAATCTCCCCTTCACTGGTAAGACTCCTTCTGCATCAAGGAATGATAAGCGATCCTTTTTACCCAAGGTGTGGCCACGACGGAGTAAAGCGATCTTCGGGAAGCTGGAACCTTGAACGAAGCGGACACACCTGTAGAAGGCTGTGTTCAACTCTGAGACGGTTATTGGACCTGTTAGGAGCGCCCTGTCTCTGAGCGGCGGGAGTTGCAAGAATCTAAGGCACCGAACAACCGCCTTAAGAAGGGCATCCTTGCGAGAAAATAGTTCAATGAAGTTCATTTCTCCTGTGTGAAAATCAGGTGCAGTGGCCACTTGGTATTGCTGAAAGATATTACACACCAGCGTGGAAGACGCTGGCTATGTTGGCCAACTCGTTGAGAGAGCCAGGATGGGCCCTCTCACCAAAGGTTGGACGTCGCTAACTTGGCGGCGCCGACACCGCGAGACGCTAGATCCGCTGGGTTGTCTTCTGATGAGACGTATCTCCAGCTGATGCCAGGCAGTAATCGCTGAATTCTTGAGACCCGATTCGCTACGAACACCTGTCATCTAGATGGTTCCGCGCTGATCCAAGCGAGTGTAATTGTCGAATCAGACCACGCGTGTGTGTTTCTCACCTGCTCGCCAAGTCCACCCTTTAATTTGTGAATGAACTCAGCTAGACGGGCCGCGGCGCACAGCTCCAGACGAGGTATTGTCTGCGCCTTCACGGGTGCCACGCGAGTTTTCTAAGCGAGGAGTCGAGCTGGATTCGTCTCGCCGCTCACTTTCATTTAGACCACCGCCGCGTAGGCTCATTTACTTGCCAGCAAATCCGTACAGATCTAGAAGACTTGAAGAAGTCTTCAGTAGCGATCGAAAAGAATTGTTATGGGTACAATATTACTCCCTTATTAATGTTTTTTATAAGTTCTACCGCGACATGGAACGAAAAGTTTGAAGGTGGACGGTACGCCCGAACATGCGCACTTGTTCTGTTTTTATTCCCTAATTTCCTTTATTTTTGTTACTATGCAACGAAATAACAAGAAGTAAACGTGCGAGCGAAATTTATTCATTCTGTTAGTAATCACGACCTCTTTGACATTGTATTCCAATTAATACTTATTTGTTAATAAAAATCTTAATTCTCATCATTGTTTATTTTCCTACTCGCGTTAACTACATTTTTTGGTCCTTCGAGCCGAATCTTTTGAACAAATAAAAAGAACCAATTTTCGTGTTAGGAGAATAAAAATGAAGCGAAGAAAAACAGAATCATTGTCCGTTAGTCGCTCAACAAAGGCGGCAAGGAGATGAGGAGAAAGATTATAAACAACGCATAATCAATCACATCTAACCGTAACTGAGGATTCCGATCAACTTACGGCTCCCAGACGCCGCGTCAATATCGAGCCCTCTGGAACGCCCGAACGAACGATTCATATTCGGGTTTGTCATGGATACGTAAACGAAAAAATATCGCCGCAAGTCAATTCACTTTGTTAAAAAATAAATAAATATTCACATTGTTGCGATGATGAATTAGGTCTTCTTGTTAAAACGTATTTTGACATCGATTCCATAGGAATTATGAATTCTGAAAGAGAAAACGTAGAAAATATACGCGCTCAAAAATAACTTCCGGCCAGCAGCACCCAATCGCACACGCGCGGCTTCAGCAACAGCGAAAAGGCGTGATCCGGAGGTTCCAGTTCCAGAAGGGCCCGGCCGCAAACGCGCGGCCTCAACGGCGACAAGCAGACGTAAGCCAGAGCTTGCAGTTACAGCGGCGCCTAACCTCACACGTACCGCGTTGATGGCAACAGAGAAACGCGATCCAGCTCTTGAACGTGCCGTAAATACCAGTCGCAGACGCAAAGCTTCGGAAACGATACGCAAATGCAATTCAGCACCAGCAAAAGTCACATTCACGCGTGAGACGAACCATCTCACTACGGCTCTCACAACAGACGCCTTCAGCGAAGATGACGATCCTGTCTACTCTTCAGACGAACCCGACGTCGATGAGGACAAGTCCTTTCACGAGTACCCAGAAGATGTCGACGACGAACTTGAACAACAAGAGACTTCGATAACTAACGCCTTCGTTCCACCTTTTGCGTCATCTGAGTATGGTTTTGATAATGTTCATTTTAATAAGCGAAATAATATTAATAATGTAGGTATAAATGATCCAGTTGTACGAATAGCGAATGTAATTCAGGATTCATTTAACTTGCTTAAAGCAACGGCATTAAGTTTTAATAATTCTATATTAGTTAATCGAATGACGCCTTACCGTCATTTTCGGGTAGCCCACTTGACTAAATTAGGTTTAAGGACACTTTTCATTCGTCTACTGACCTTGGTAATTATAGTGACCGTGAAAATATAACACGCTTATTCAAAGCTTTGAAAGGCGACGCTCTCGATGAAACTAAATCTTTATTTGCCGCGGGTAACTCTGCAATAAAAATTATCGAAGCTCTAGAATTTCGTTTTGGTCATTCGAGAGTTATAGAAGAGAGAATCGTAAATGATATTAGAAATTTACCTAATGTTGATTCAGAAAGAGGTGGTTTAATAGAATTTGCATCAAAATTAAGTAATTCTGTCGCAACAATTGAAAAATTAAAGAGTATGTATCTTTACAGTCCAGAGTTAGCAAATCAAGTTTTAAAGAAGTTTTTAAGTTCAATAACAACAAATTACATTCGTTATTCTCCTTATGAAGACGCTATTAAACCGGTTTTAGCTAAGTTAGCAAATTTTGTACGTCAAGAAACGAAGCTTTCCTTAGCGGTAGGAGCCATTTCTATAAAGGCTGATGAGACAGATATTAAAAATATAGATTCTGTAACAAAAAATCCTCGTCACCAAAAGAAATCAGTATTTACAATAAATGTAGAAAGAAAAAACTATGAGCAAGTTTCTCGTTGTGCGTTTTGTGGTAAAAAAGAGCACGAAATTTCCGTTTGTCCAGATTTTATTCGGACTCATGTAAGTAAGCGCTGGAAACTTGCGACTACGCAAAAATTATGTTTCAATTGCTTGGCATCTGGACATTCACGAAACAAATGTAAAGGAGTTAGTTGCAGTCGTGGCGGTCGTAAGCATCATACTCTTTTACATTTTGTCGATGCTCTTTATAAAAATAAAAAATCTGACAGTAACCAGGAAGATGGTTCACAGAATATAAATCATCAACGAAACACGTTTGAACCGACTGTTAATACGAGTACAAAAACATGACTAGAATCTAAAATATTTCTAAAAATAATTCCTGTTTATGTATCAGGTTTTAAAACGACTAAACTAACCTATGCGCTGTTAGATGAGGGCTTGACTGCGGTGATTGTAAATGCGAAGCTTGCAGAAGAAGTCGGAGTAGAATATTCAGAAATAAATGTTTCTATAAAAGGTGTGTGTAACGAAGGCTCGGTTACGATGTCTAATAAATAAGTTAATTTAAAGATTAGTACTGCATGTTACGATTCTATTATGCACAATGTACTTGTAGTGGATAACCTCGCGCTTTCTGTACAAACTTTAAGTAGTTATGTCACCGATATGTGCGGCAGAGAGACAGCCCTTTTCGTAGATCCGTACGAGGTTGCGCCAAAGTTGTTGATCGGATTAGAATATTTTAATATAATTTTAACGAGAGAATATAAATTGTTTACTATCCATACGTTAGTAATCTCGCGGTGTCTATTGGGTTGGGTTATTCATGGATGCGTAAACGGAAATATATCGCCGCAAGTCAATTCACTTTGTTCAAAAATAAATAAATATTATCATCGTCGCGATGATGAATTAGGTCTTCTTGTTAAAACGTATTTTGACATCGATTTCATAGGAATTCTGAAAGATACAACGTAGAAGATATACGCGCTCAAAAATTTTAAATAAGACAAGTCGATACGTTAATCAAACTTGGGAAGTTGGCCTCTTATGGAAATCAGATAATACTTTCTTACCTAATAGACATTTTAATGCTTTAAATAGACTAGAATTACTAGAGAGAAGAATCGACCGTGATAAAAATGATGGTGAAATATATTACCAAGAGATGAATCGGTTATTAGATAACGGTTTCGCAGAAAAAGCGCATAGTAATTTTACGCGACAAAGGCTATTTTATCTGCCTCAATTTGGCATAAAAACGTGAATAAACCTGATAAGGTTCGACTTGTTTTTGATGCCGCGTCTAAAGTAGCTTCTACAAGTTACAACGATTTATTACTTTCGGGCCCAGATCTTTTAAAAAAACTTACATGGTGTTATAATGCATTTCTGTCAATTTTCATACGTGTTCAAAGCTGACACTCGTGATATGTTCCTAAAAATAAAAATACGCAAAGAGGATCAAGATGCGCAGCATTTCTTGTGGAGGGGTAGTGATAGAGTAGGTCCATCCGAAGATTATATAATGACTTCGGTACTTTTTGGCGCGAAATCTTCTCCATGTACAGCGCTTTATATTAAAAATAAGAATGCTAGCTTATTTTCCGCTGAATATCCAATGGCCGTATAAGATCTTATTGAAAATTGTTATATGGATGATTATTTAGATAGCTGTACTACGGAGAAAGAAGCTTATAGTCGAGTACGCGAGGTAATCAAAATAAATGCGAATGCGGACTGGATTATGCACGGTTGGGCGAGTAATTCCGAATAAATTTTGGAAGGTATTAAAGAAAGAAAAGAATTAAATGAGTTAGTAAAATTCAATATTAAAGAAACCGGCATGCTCACTTTGAACATTAATAATAGTAAAATTCCTCGAGAAATTTATGAAGGGGGTAAGAGGCCAACTAAGAGAGAATTTTTGAGAATTGTTATGTCTATTTTTGATCCCCTAGGTTTTTTAACGCCGCTAATGATTGATTCTAGAATATTAATGCAAGAAATATGGTCAAGTAAGAAAGGTTGGGATGACACCTTGCACGATACGGAGTTCTCACGATGGTCAAGTTGGTTGCGCGATTTACAACTTGTCAAATTTTGTCGCGTTCAGCGCTGTTATCAGAAAAGCGAATTTCAAGTGAAAGAGGCGGAACTACACATTTTTTGTGTTGCCAATTCGAAAGCATACGCAGCAGTTTCATATTGGAGATTTATACTCGATAACGGCTATTTTCACACTGCATTAATAATGTCTAAAAGTCGCGTCGCTTCCTTTAAAGTTGTCTCTATTCCGCGCTTAGAACTACTGACTACTGTATTCGCGATAAGGCTATTAAATTTGATTAGTAAAGACCATAAGTTCAAAATTATTCGCAAAGTATTTTGATCGGACTCGACTACAGTTCTAAACTGGATTAAAAAAGATCCTCGCGAGTTTAAAGTTTTCGTAGCGAACCGTTTAACTGAAATTAGTGAAAATTCAAATATATCTGATTAGAAATGGGTTCCAACAAACGAAAATCCAACCGAGGATGCAATGACGCATACTCCGAGTGCTTTAAATGAAAATAGCAGATGGTTTTTAGGCCTGAGTTTTTTGCGCAAACGTGAGACAGAAAGACCGAAAGATGTCCTAAAAAACAGTGTTAAAGATGATAACTCAGAGTATATTAAAAACGAAAAGTTTGTAGCTGCGATATCATTACAAAATACCTGCTTCATAGATTTCGCGCGGTTTTCATCATGGTCTCGACTATTAGCGTCAGTAGCATGTATTTTACGAGCGAGAGATATTTTGATAAAACGTAGTTGTACGTCTTTAGAGCGTAATATTGAAGCGGAAATTTTATGTTTTAAATTAAGTCACATAAATGCGTTCAATGTAGAAATAAATACTTTAAAAAGTCAGATTCTATACCGAAAAATAGTCGAATTCTAAATTTAAATGCTTATTTAGATGAGAATAGTATTTTACGGGAAAATGGACGACTCGCTAATTTTTCAGAAGATTATTTTTCGCTTAATCCTATTATATTAAACGCTAAAGAGTGCCTTACGAAACTTTTAATAAAATATTATCATGAGAAGTTTTATCACGGTAGTCACGAAACTGTAGTAAACGAATTACGTCAACGTTTCTTGGCTGTAGGACTGAGACGTTACGCAGTATAGTTAGTAGTTGCGGGAAATGCAAACTTATGCGAGCTCAACCAGCTAATCCTAAAATGGCTGCTTTACCCTCGGCAAGATTAGCGTATCGACTCCGTCCATTCATACATTGTGGTTTAGATTATTTTGGGCCATTAAATGTTAAAATCGGGAGACCTGCATGGCCACGAGAGCAGTACTTTTTAAGCTACCTCACAGCCTCAGTACTGGTTCTGCGATTATGGTTCTAAAAAGATTTGCAGCGCGTAGGGGTATGCCATCCGTAATTTATTGTGACAATGGTACGAACTTCCGTGGAATGAGTAACGAGCTTAATCAAGCGATTAATGAATTAAATATTGATAAAATCGATGATTTTGCTATTTGTAATAAAATTGATTTTAAATTCAACCCACCCATCTCATATGGAAGGCGCATGGGAGCGGTTGATACGTTCCGTAAAAACAGTACTATGCGCCGTTTTAGCCTTTAGACTGCCGGGATTTTAACATTTAAACCGTCCTTTAGAAGTGGCCAAATTGGTGTCTTGTATCATGTATCAACTAGATACAAAGTTCATGTTTAAGGTCATACCTATATATAGGTTTTCCGGCAGTCTGAAGATTAAAAGAGCAAGCTCCGAAAGAGGAGACGTTGTTCACTGTACTGACTGAAATAGAACATGCAGTGAATTCGCGACCGCTCACTCATGTTTCAGTGGATCCGCGTGATAATGAAGCTCTTACTCCTAATCATTTTTTAGTTGGAACATCCTCTGGTAGTATACGTTTTGGTAGGTTTGATGTACAAACTATATGTACTAGGAAACAATGGCGAATAGCGCAAAGTTTTGCAGATGCTATTTGAAACAGATGGCTGCACAAATACTTACCGAGTTTATTACCACGTAAAAAATGGCAACAAACGAGGCACCCCTTGCAGTTGGTGATGTAGTTTTAATTCTTGACGAAAATGTACATAGAAATCAGTGGGAAATGGGTGTAATTGTTCGAACATTCCCAGGTATTGATGGTCAAGTACGCGTTGTAGAATTAAACACATCAAGTGGTTTATTAATGAGACCTAGTAGGAAAGTAGTAAGATTTATGGAAGTACAAAAGTCCTAGACTTTTGTACGGGGGTGGAGGATGTTCCGGTAGAGTTATTGTAAGCTCGCTCGTTCTCTACTTGTTCAAATTATTAATTATTATTGTTATTTGTTTTAAGTATGTATGTTAACGTGACGGATGTGGATATGGTTTCCGTCGCGTGGGCCGTACAGTAGCGATCGAAAAGGATTGTTACGGGTACAATATTACTCCCTTATTAATGTTTTTTAATAAGTAGAGTCTACTGCGACATGCAACGAAAAGTTTGAATATCGACGGTACGCCCGAACATGCGCACTTGTTCTTTTATTATTCCTTAATTCCCTTTATTTTTGTTACTATGCAACGAAATAACAAGAAGTAAACGAGCGAGCAAAATTTATTCATTCTGTTACTAACCACGAACTCTTTAACATTGTATTCCAATTAATACTTATTTGTTAATAAAAATCTTAATTCTCATCATTGTTTATTTTTCTGCTCGCGTTAACTACACGTGGAGTAGTTAATCCCAGGCGTTTTAGCAGCAGAGCCGAGATGGTCAAAGTCGGACCGTCTTCCTGACGCGAAAGTATCTGGAACGTTGCAGAGGTATCATCTGTCTCGAAAACGTCACCACCAACATTTGCAAGAAGGACCTTCGTCCTCTTCTGTGCACAGCCGGCGTGGTCAGCGATCTTCCTGGTCGCCAAGTTCACTTCGGAGCCGGGATCCACCAATACTCGCGCCCGCAACAGACCACCGTTCCGACGTCTGATCAAAACTACGGCGGGCGCAAGGAGAACGGGTCATTCCAATGAGTTGGAACCACCCGTCGGGCGTTTCGTGGCTTCCGTCACACTAATGCGAGATCGCTTGTTGTCAGAACATCCGTCAGACTGACCAGACAACGCTTTTCTCTTTGGGGGTTCGTTCGTGTGCATCAGGGTGTGATGTGGCTGGCTGCACATTGCGCAGAGGGATCGTGGTGCGCAGTCTCATGAAAAGTGCCTCGGGGATAGGCAGTTAAAGTATAATTGTACATTCCGAACTACCTGTCGGCGTTCTGAAATCGTGAGTTGTTTAAGCTTTCCGAATTGGTCGACAGGATGTTTCCCACTACAGGCTGGGCATGCACTCTCACGACTGGTGATAGCGAGGACCCGTCTCGCCTTCGGCTGGGCCTGCGGCCCCTTCGATAGTGCATGGCGACGTTCATTGTCTCGGTGTCTGTCGCTCTGATGTTGTTCTTGTGAGCCAGACAGTTTGATCGTCTTTTCGGTCCCTGCTGACTGCTGAAGGAAGGTGATTAGTTTTTTGTAAGTGGCGCAGCCCGCTCTTTGGTTCACCTTCCTCTCCCAATCATGCCTTGTTGATGAATCCAATCCCCGCGCCGCAAAGAAGATGAACCCAAGATTGATCCCACGTGTCGACCGGGAGATCGAACATTCGTATGGCTTCACGGCGTCTTGCGATTTGATCATGGAGGTTCAGCAGCCCTTCGATGCTTTCTGATTTCAGCTGTATGATAGAGGCTAGCGTAATCGCATCAGTGAATTCCCTGCTCGAACTAGCCGCGTGAAGTCAGAACATAAGTACGTCCGGAGCTCAGGGGCCTCCCGTGTGTCAATATCGTTGCCACGTTTGGGTTGCTGTCTGTTGAGTGAGGAGTGGATGGTTGCATTAGAGCCACTCTCACCAACCAGCGTCCACACCCCACTTCATAGCAGTCAGCAGGCTGGAGTGGATGCTCAAGAGCCACTCTTCCCAACCAGCATCCAGATCCTGCCTTCTAATGGCCAACAACAGAGGTGGTTGTTCAGAAGTCACTCCTACCAACCGACCGCCTGCCTTATCTCATAAGGCGACAACTGCAATTTCATTATATTCCTTTCTCGTATGGCTAGTCGTAAGAAATGATATCGTTGATCCACGTCTTAGAT
>JAYJLV010005573.1:0-10228 GCA_036873485.1 Torymus texanus | reverse complement strand
AGGCCTCAGAACACTTTTATATAGGGAAAATCGATTTTTCATTTTTCAAAAATCCCGGCGGTCTAAAGGTTAAGAGAGCGGGCCATTCGTCTGTACATTTATGGCGCCCTTGCAGTTTTTGATTTTTTTTTTTTTTAATATATGGGTGTGTTGCTCACACGTGGGATGATATTATTATTGTTGCGCCGGAAGAACTGCAGAGCAAAGTTGCGCGAAAGTTGAATTTATTGTTTTTTTTTGGGGGGGGGAGGAGATTTTTGCAAAAGTATTATGTGGTGTATTGAATCGATGTGAGACGAGTGTTTGAGGGAGAAGACGTGAGTTATAAACAATAAATTTAATTTTCAAGAAAGAAAATGATAGTCATTGGACATTAATAAATTATGACGAGATTAGGTTGTAAAAAGTTATAAGAATTTATATGTTATGAAAATTGTTGTAATGATTTTTTTTTTTACTATTTACTAACACGAGCATGACACTATTATTATTATTATTATTATATTTTGTAGGATATATTTATGAGATAAAGATGTACTTAAAATTACGTTAGAAACTTGTTAAATTAGTGAGGATAAAATCTCGAATTTCGCGTTCTTATATGTTTACAATTGTAATAGGCATATTGTAAAAGCGCAATAACAAAATAGAGAAAACAAATTAATATATTTCCTAAAGTAACGATTAGAGACGCTTTTATATATTGAAAATGTATAAAATGTATTAATTGCGATGATCTTATTTAACTAACAAGCTGTTGGAATTTTCCCCTCCCTTAAACGGGGAAACTCAGCTTTATTTTATTATATACACTGTAATGTAAAATTTAACACCATATTATTATATTATAAGATTATTAACGAAAGTATACGTAAATATTATTTTATATATGTATGTAATTTAGCGGTGAATTTATTTGTTGATTATTATTTACGTAATAAATGACGATTAAACGTTATACGAGTGTCTATAATATACTTCCTAATTTTATGGATATATTCTCTTACACGGAAAATTCATGCATTAAATCATTTAATCGGTAATATCTTCAAAGAGGTAAGTATTTTCATAATAACAACTCGATGGAATAAATCAAATCATTATGCTCACTCGAATATCAATTACGTTTTACCGCAGATAATTAATTTTGATGAAAATAAAGCCAACGATGTTTAAAACCTTACCTATACGTCAAGTTACGTAAGGGTACGTAACTTCGACATATTTATGAACCTTTAGTACCATCGATTAAATGTGATAGAAATGACGAATAACAGCGTCTTTCATCGTTATGTACTTTGAATGACGTAAGAGTGATTGGAATGGGACGTTCACCAACTTAAAATGGACAAGCGGAGAAAATTCAACTCTTTTAAAATAGTATAAAAGTAATTAAACTTTTAAACGTACACTGTATTTTTTAACAGTTTGAAATTAGAAAAATCGGTACAATATTATTAATAACATATTTCTTTTTGCCTTTGTTATATACCAGTGCATTTTATTATTGTACACGATATTCAGACAATACGCGAAGTTTCTTTGTTCCATTTAAAGGTGAAAACCCCGTTTATAGCATTGTTTTATCATCATGTAAATATTTGTAAATCAATATTTTGAGACAAATATTCTAATCCGTAGAAAGCTATCGCAACTTAGTAAGAAAAATATAGCGCAACTATTTTTATACAACCTGCAACTCTCCGACGTTTTTGTCCATATCTGTCATGTTTGCGAATAGCAAGCAATTGTGAAAAGCCGTTTTCGAGGTCTGTTGCATCCTTAAGTAATCAAACTAATTAGTTCGTACTCGCGGATTCTTCTTATGGTGCAGTGAGAATATTATTATCAGTAATTTGAATAGATAAACTTTGAAAATGAAAGATGTATTGAAAATATTTATTACAAAATGCCTGAGAATATGTAAATACATATATGTTGAGCAATGAAAATACAGGAACTCATAAAAATTCAATAACGATAAGAAGGAATGCAACAACATTCTATTAAAGTTGATTTTATCATCTCACCGTTATACTATACCATTCGAACGGAAGGAACAATAATTGATCCCATGATTGAAAAAAACTAATTGAATTTAAATTATTATATACGAGATTATTAGAGTTAACGAGGCCGTAATCGTTATTAAGTATAATTAGTATCATCTTCTATATTATACAATAACTAATTATTTCCATAATCAGGAAACTAAACCAAGGCAACAATTTTTTTCTTCTTTTTTTTTGCGAAAATTATTATTAAAGATCATCAAAAATTACTTAAAATTGCACGTGATTAAAATTTTTATGTTTCCTGTATACAATATATGTAGTTTTTGCGCGGTTATTAAAAATTACTAACACCATTGTTCATAGCAATATTTAAGCGTATCCCGAAACTTTTGTGTATACATTATATAACTATCAGATACGAGAGTTTTTGCACAAAGCATTTGTTTCTCATTACTACTTATCACGCTATATTTTCCAACTAAAAGATTAAAAATCTTAGTACTTCCCCTTACACCTTACATAATTTTCTAACCGGCTTTTTTACACTCTATCAACCATAATAAACATAAAAACAACAATAACAACAGCCAATAACACCATTCTAATCCCAACCCACATGCAAATCGGCAGTTCGATCACGCCGGGGAAAATCGACTCGCAAAAAACTTTCACCTCGCATACCTCCTCTCCTCTCCTCTCTCCCCTCCTCCTCTCCTATACCACCTGTTCGAAAATCCATCGGCTCACGCGCGTGTATACCTATCGGAAAGACCCATCGCCTCTGGCATCTTAAAAAAAAAACAACCACCACCACTATACCAGATAATTCGATCGGCGCTTATACTCTTGCTTGAAAATGACCGAACCTGTGTGTATATATATATACACATATATGTATATACATATGCGTGAGCGCTCTACACTCGTCGAGCTGAGCGCGTACAGATTTAAAAGTGATTGGGTATTATATACCCAGAGAGCAGTGCTGTCTATATACCGAGAGCGTAGACCACAATATATATATATATGTATATATAGCCGAGTAAGTATGCGTGCGTTATATAGGTAGCGAAGCCGAGCGACTGACGACGAGCCATCAGTAAGTCAGCGGCTGCTGTCGGCGACGCGGCGAGATTGATAAGAGCACGCGCGCGAGTTCACGCACGAGGCACAAGTGTGGTTTAATCTTATATATGAGCATACGCGTGCGATCGTAAGTCGCGCGGTCGATCGGTTTGGTTTCTGTGGTACGACGGGTATGGAGAAGGAACACGAGAATTTTTAAAGGAAAATTGATGAATTGAAGGTATGTGTGTGTGTGTATATATATATATATATATATATGTGATGGGCGATGATGAGCGAGGGTATATATCGTCTGTTGGAAAATTTTTTTGTTTTCATTCGATAATGAGGCCGATGAAAGCTATCGGTGTGAACAAGTATCCACGGGTGTTTTTTTTCTTGTTTGTAAAACTTGTTAAACGTACTTGTTGTTGTTGTTTTTTTTTCTAGAACTCTAGAACAATTAACTTATTAGATTTGCGAGTACGATAATACTTTTATGTATGTCACGAAAACAATGGCGATGTATAATAAGTAATGCGGTGTCATTCGCAATTTTAATTTCAATACGTTAGTATACATATATATGTAGATGTGTTATGATAAATTACAATAAATATAGATGTAACGTTCAGTCTATAGTTTCTTTTTAGTATTTCCCGAAGATACTTGTATTCACTATCGGGACAAACAAATTCAGCGACCCAAAAGAAGAGAAAAGATATATCTTGTATATAGAGGCGAATTAATCGTTTGAATGCGCGAGCCGTGACAGATAAGAGAGTTCGCTCGATTCTCCAAATCCTTCGAAGTGAAAATTTTAGATCCGATGTATATGTATATAGGTATATTTATATTGTATCGATCAGACCGTGCAGTGATTTTCCACTCCATTTAATTGAGTCTTTATCTATTCGTAAAAAAACGCGTCTCTCTCTCTCTCTCTCTGTCTTTCTCGCAGCTGTAAATATATCTTCGAATGAACACACACACACACACACACACACAAAGCACGATGTATTCCAAAGTAATAATATATTTAAAATAATTGTTTAACGAAGTTGTCGAGGTTAAAATAAATTATATACCGTATAATGTTAATTAATACGTATAAATTAACGTATAACGGATCGAGAAAATTCTTTAATATCATATAAATTTTCAAATTAAATTTATTCATTTAACAACACCCACAAGTAACGTGTATTTGTCAATTGAAGAAATTGTCAAACCTTTATCTTCTTTGACGACCCAATCAGTTAATTTCAATGTAGTTCGGTTTATACATCATGCGTATTGATAAGATAAAATTACCTTCTGTTAAAAATATATGAAAATTCAATCATATTTTTAGATGTACAAAAGACATAAGCACCTCAAATTTATTATCAAGCCCCTGAATCCAATCCATTGCAACATTAGTTTTATCGATAGGAAAAACCTTCTCCCTCTCTCTCTCTTCTACTTTACGCGCGCGGGTATACTCGCATTGTGTATTTAATTAAAACTCGTCACTTTTGTTTTTTTCATTCAATAAGAACCGTCGATATAATAATTCCCCGTAATTCTTTTATATTTTCGAACTCGCCTTTTTATCTCACCGTCGTTCGCATACACACGTATATATATCATATACATACAATATTCCTCGTAAATCAATCGCTAGCAAACACTTGTTTAATCGCTCCCCTATTGTACACATTACTCGTGCACGCGGCCGCGAACAAAGCCAAACACACGAGAGTTATACGCATATATATATATACGTACAAACTCACGGAAGAATCGCTCATCATCATCTGTGCCAATGCCACACCTTTTCTTTCAATAATCCAAAAATTATCTCTTTCTTTTTTCTAATCCCTCGTCAAGGACAGTCGCACTAACAGAGAGAAGCTGATCATCACCAAACCGTACCTCTCCAGATAATCTGCGCTTGCTCAGGTGACCGCAAATAGAGCGCGACCGTGTGTGTGTATATATATATATATATATATATATCTTCTCAACGTTGCGTGTACCGATAACGCACTTCTCTCTCTCTCAGCTCATCGGCAGCAGCTTATCGGGGAAGGAGAAGGAGAAGGAGGAGGAGGAGGAGGATACGGAGGAGACATCGCAATAATAAAGAGCGTCGAAGATGCAGAGACGAAGCGAGAGCGAGGACCGGCGACGCGTGTGGACGAGGATGGCCGAACGCGCGTACGACGACGGTGGGCGCAACTAGCGCGATACATACATACATATATACATCGTCGACGACGTGGTTACTACACAGAATAATTATACATATATACATAACATTATACACGAGCGCGAGTGCATATATAAAAAAAATCCTGTATAAAAGAGGACACGCGTGTGTGCAGTAATATATATATATATATATATATATATATATATATAGATATATACGTATATATAAAGTGGGCGAGCGCAGGATGTGACTGTTTAATCGTATACGACTTTCACTTTCGCCCGCGAGCGCGTACAGTGTATGGTGCAGTGCTGTTGCGTGCGAATTTTCCAGAGCGGTGTATATACATACATATATATAGCAGCAGTATAGCAGTATATACCAAGCAAGCGAGAATTATTGGTGAAGAAGAGGGGACCGCTAGAGCACAGCCCGATCATGGATATCATGGACGGTGAGTAGTCGAGTTATGATGAGATGATGATGATGAGGATGATTGGCGGCAGTGGGGCGGGACTTATAAGCGTGCGGGTGGATGATGATAAGTAGGCGAAAATTGGATAGGTGAACTCGAGGAACATATATAGAGAGTGGATTGTATATTTTTAGATGCGAAGGTGAGTGGGACAAGGGTGGGAAATTTTATCGTACCACTGCTGATGTATGTATGTGTATATATGTGAGGTATGGATGATATGATACGAATGATTAGGAAATTTGAGGGTGTATTATCGGAAAACACTTGTTACGCGTGTGTGTGTATATATATACACGCACCGGTGTTAAGTTCAATGGCAACAAGTGGCTGGCATTTAAAGGGCATGTGAAGTGAATTTTGAGAGGTTTTTTCTTGAGTATGATATAAAATATTTTTAGTGGTTAATATATAGAGAGTATTATAGGGAGAACATTTATTTTTAATGATTAAAGGTTTTTTTTTTATTAGAGATAGCATTAAAAACTTACACTTTCTTATATTGGTCATAACAAACACAATGAGTTATTGTGTTAACAGAGAGCGAGCGAAAATATTTTTCGTTAATTTTATGTATATATTGAAATAATATTTACACTCGCTTAAAGTTTACCCGCGCAAGAAAAATAAAAATAATAAGAGGATCATTATAACTTTGTCACAACATTTACAGGCTGTACAATTGCAGTAATTCACGCGCGTTTACGTAAATATTTACGTAAATATCTTGAGTATGTATAATACACAAGGGTATATTAACAGCATTTCTCCATTAAGGTTTATTCTCCCGATGCGCGAACCCTGCAACCGCGCTCATCTGCATAAAACCACAGTTTGGCAATATGAACCTTGCAATTCTATCGTAGACAATCGACGTATATGTTTATTGTAATTACAGGCTATGTACCTAGAAAATACAGGAAAAACGTCGTAATATAGTGACCGCAAAGTTTTATCACTTAACTACATGTATGCATTTATAATATATTAACGCATAAACATTTGTTGCGGTGTTCGACTTGCACGACGATAACCCGGATGATCATCACGTGTCGATCTTTCGTATCGTCTGTATACATGTGTTTACTTTTATGCAACGAGTTGTAATCGTAAAACGTAATCTCATCATGTGGATATATTTGGGTTATAATACGATATGGAATATATCTAAATCCCCCGAAAAACAGGGAACCCTATATTTTATGTATACATGTGATATATCCAAAACTGTTTTTCCGCTTCATTCGAGCGATCATATATAGTTTTGCCCATCAGATGTTGTGGCAATATGCAGCACGGAGGAAATTATTAATTCCTCTTATCGTCTCTTTCTCTGTGTTAGTATATGTGTGTGATGTGTACGAACTGGCTTTACTCGTTTTAGCAATCGTAATGGTACATATATCTACTATACGGTACGTGCGTGTATGTATCCGGGGCTTTTTCTGAATACTATCGAGTTGTAACGATTTGGTTGGTAATTTATTCTGTTAAGTTATAGGGTATTTTTTGTCGCATTTTTCTGTAATCGGTAAAAGTAGTAATTAAGTACTTTTTTTATTTTTTATCTTTTATAGCTGTTCATATATTTTTTCTTACATTTTTTATACGTTCCGGTTGCATTATTTCAATGTTCATGGTCACGTTAATGCAAATATTTATATTAATATCGCTTTACGCTGTTCGCATGTTGTGCGAGAAAAGCGAAGACAAAAGAGCTAAGCAATTATAGAAGGTTTTCATTTGCACTTATATAATATCCACAAACGCGGCGTTTGAAAAAAAAAATGTTCAATTGACACGAAAAGCTTACGTACATAAAAAACGAGTACTGTATATACATTATTTTAGAATTGTTTAGATATGCATCAAATCAGAAATGGATTGCGCTGTTCCGGTTTTTCCAGAAATTATAATCTTATCGTTACCGCAATAAAATATAATATATGTATATTCATTATTTGAAAATATAAAGATAAATACGCGCGAAAAATAAATAGCTGCACGTATGGACTAGTTTACACTGAGTTTACAAGAATATAGTTAAGCTAAGTTTCGGATAAATCTGCGTTTAGATATAGGAAAATATAGCTTACACGGTGGAAGCTTTACAATAAAACTTGGTTTACTTACATGTGTATATTGGCTCGCGGATAGATAGAAATTTAAACGAACGGTCGTTGCAGTTAGAAGTTAGATATATGACCCAAAAAGGATCACGTATATTCATGAGGTGTGTGTAGAGACCCTGAAGCACGACAGACCTTAATATGATAAAATGCTATACTCGACTGACAAATTGTTGCATCGCGTAAAAAAAATACATTTTTTATTGATAACATTTGCCTATTTTCAGTCGATAATTAGCTTTAAAATTTGTATAACGTGTACTGCGACAATGTCAGATAGAAAGAGAGAATGGGACGGAGAAGAGAAGGACATATAGGCATACGGAGTCTTGCGCTACATACTTATATAGCGTATTTAACATTTTTAATTATAATTACAAAATATTGGGCGTGGTAACGAAGTTTGCGAAGGAGAGCAGGAATGCACAAAAGGATTGCCGACGTATGTAAGTATAGAGAGATGCTAATATCGATTGCATTCTCGCTTGATACCGAAGGATCACACGCCAAGCGATCAAAAGCACCGGCGATGATTTCTCCTTCAAATTATTATTGGACAGCGAGGACAGCAACAGCACGTTTACGTGGTAATAAATACTCTGTTTAATTTGTTAATTATTTACTTTAGAAAAGTCTTAAATACAATTATAGAACAAGAAAATAAAACTAGAGAGCGCAAGCTTTCCGTTGCTTTTTTTTGGAATTGAGAAATATCGAATCTATCCAGTAAGTTATGATAGTACAAAGTTAAGTAATGAAAAAATATCAAAATAGACATTAAATTAATGCACTTGTTTCTATCGATTTATCAGCAATTTTTCGTTGCTTAACTTTAAACTATCATAAGTTTGGATAGATTTGATATATCTCAATTCTGAAAAAAACAACGGAAAGCTTGCGCTCTCTATAGTTTTATTTTCTTCTTCTATAATTTTATTGAAGGCTTTTTTAGACTGAATAATTAACATATAAAATAGAGCATTTGTTTCACTATTCTCTTAAAATATAACTAATAATGTCGATAATTTGAGTTTATCAAAGCATTAGGGTCTAATATTCCAGCTTGCTTCATGTTTTGACATCCAAAAACATATCTTAAAGCTTAAGCGAAATTCGTGATCCGGAGGTCTGAGCCTTTCTTAGTAACTGAAACAGCGATTTATTGGGTGTAAATGTTCGCCAGAAAGATTTGTTATTTAACGTAGTCCGAAGATTAAGTATATTTTAATATGTTGATCGAAATTAATACTTCCAAAATTGAATATCAACTGGCAGTTTAATAAATTATCTTGTGTGTATTGTATATATATATATTTTTTTTCTTCCTTCCCAAATAGTTTAGACATGCTTTTTATGATATTCCATAAATTTACAAATTATACAGTATAAACTTATATATTGTATATTATTCCGTATAGAAACAACAAGTGCTCCAAATACACTTCGATACACTTCGATAGCTATCCAACGTAACATTTCAAATGCAATATGAATTCTTGAAAACTTACATATAGACAGCGTGTATACGCATCACACTTTATCTCGTGTAGCGTTTTACCAACCGCATAATAAGCGCATTTGCGCGTTGACGATAAGACTTTTAGCTTGCGGTTAACGCGCAAGATTGATAATAAGTTGGACTTTAAAATGTCTCAAACTACTTCCTCGGCGTACTCATCGAGATTTAATAACATAGAAAATTTAACGCGCGTGCCTGCGCGGCTTATCGTCGCGTTTATTATTGCCCAATTGTATAGTAAAATGGCAGTACACGAGCGAATGCGCATTTGAAATGTATTAAAAAATTGCACGCGAGGTAGAAACTTTACGATCTTCGTATAATCAACTGAACGACTTTGTAAGTAAGTTACAATGTGTAATAACGATCAGATATGGACTGCATTTATTAGTTGTTTGTCGCCGAATTAGAATCTCGATAACACGCGGTGATGGCTTATCGACTTATAGAAGTATACGCGTGATGACGATGGTGATGGTGAAATATACGACTGAAGATTCTTAATTACATTTTAAAATAATAATCAAGTATATACGATTGATCTCAAGGAACAATGTCTTTTATCATTGGGAGTAAAAAATCTATTTTCAAAGAAAATTGATGAAAATAATAATTAAGATAAGCGGTATATATTCACGTATTAATTGTCAGTTATAAAATTGACATTATGTGTCACCATATACATAATACGCTTTATTTTTCCTCATTAATGTACCCATGAAAATCAACGATTTTTCAAAAGAAAAAAACCAATAGGGGAGACCGGGGCTAGTTGGCATGCGGGGTAGGTTGACATAAGGTTAATAACTCGTAGTTGGAGTAACCGAG
>JAYJLV010005562.1:0-10229 GCA_036873485.1 Torymus texanus | reverse complement strand
AAATAAGAGACTACATAAAATAGATACCAAGTGCCTTATCAGGACGTCCCCGTCGTGAGAGTCGGGCAACATTCTAAAAAAAGTGAGGAAATATCACTTTAAGATATAAGAAGAAGTATATTAGATCAGAATTTAATGAAAATGACAAGGAAAAATTTTAGGTCCAATGAATCTGTTATGTGAGTTTTGTGATGCTAAACATTTTAAATACAAACTTACAAAAGATAAAAAATTTCAAAATTGTTCTGGAAAAAGAAATGTATATTTACCTAATAATTTATGCTACTCCAAACGTTTGAAAGAATTAGGTACAGGAAATAATAGTTAATGTAAACATTTTAAAGAGCATATTCGGATTTATAATAATGCTTTTGCATTTGCAAGTTTTGGTGTTAAATTTTATACATTGTTTGGCAGAGGACCTCAGTTTATAAGAGTATGTGGACAAATTTATCATAACGTTTATTCATTACATCCTAATGAAGAAAATGCAAGGAAGTATGGTAAATTTTATATTCTTGATAGTGATATTGCTACGCAAACACGATATCATTTTAATGTGTGAATTCAATTTATTAGAAAAATTAGGGAACTTGCTTAGGGATATATTTACGCGAAATCGTATAAAATGATGCACGAAGTAGAAAAAGGAGAAGAAAGTAAATATGTAGTGAGATAGATAATAAAATTATTGATATTAAAATGTACATAACTTGAAATTCAAATCTTGATAAAAATCGATATAACACTGCCAAATGCAATGAAATCGCCGTAGTCTTTAACGGTAATGAAGGGTTACCTCCAGTTCACCGCGATATATGCATTTATACAAGAAATGAAAAACATATAATATATAAAAGTAAACATATAGATCCCATGACTTATATTACCCTCTTATATTACTTACTTACCCTCTTATATTTCCTAATATATAAGTCCTCTTTTTATTTACTATACATTTTGTATGGAGGTCATTTTTTGATAAAACCTAGATATTAGAGTAGGTTTTCTAAAATGGGACATCCTGTATATTGTTTTTAATGAACAAATGAATACATGGAATAAAAGAAAAAAAAAATGAAAACCAGTATTAAGTAGAATGTATATTGTTAATCCAAAGGATCGAGAACGTTTTTATTTAAGATTATTATTATTACATGTAAAAGGAGCTTGTTCGTTTCAGGATTTTAGGACTTAAGAAAATAAAATCTATTCGACTTTTTTAGAAGCAGCTTATGCTAAACAATTAATAACTACTGCAGAAATAATTCATGGTAACAAAATTGGTAATATAGTTTTATTGCCACGTGTTGACTCGACAACATTTAAAGAAGAATTTCCATTTGAAATAACAAGACGTCAATTTCCAATTAGATTAGGGTATGCAATGACAATTAATAAATCTCCAGATCAAAAATTCAATAAAGTTAAGATTTATTTACCGGCTCCAGTTTTTAGTCATAGATATTATCAAGGGTAACATCTGAAGAAAAAAAATTTGAGAATCGCCATTTGCAATTGTAAAAGTTGTAATATTGAAAAAATATACACAAAAAATGTTGTTGTATTTTATGAAATTTTACATTAAGGTCTATAAATTGACCACAGACTACGGAAGCTTTTTAATATTATAGAAGAAGATTTATCGCTCGATTCTTTTATCTAACCTTAACTCGACCATAATTAACTTAAATGTCTTGATATACAAAAACAAGACTTAAGATTATGGGAAATCGCATCTCATTACTTAAGTCATCTCGTTGTCCAAAACTACATTTATGCTAATGGTAGACTTTTCAATCTCTCCAAGATTATTTCCCTCTTACGTATCGAAAAGAATGATAAGAGTTTTTTGGTATTATACTAATTTTTAGCTAAACTACAAATTCACGTAACTTTTGAAGGAATCAACATTTTCTAATTTCAAAAGAGATATGAAAAACTCTCACTCTTTAGTTTCATTTTCTTTTTTCTAAAGTTCATATTGAGTTGTTTTTGATAGAATTATTCAGGACCAAACTAAAGCTATTTTCAATCATTTTAAAAAAATCGAATCAGCAAAAAATGATACCATCAAATCGAGCGTATTTCTATTTTATTTTGATAAAATTTTGCATTCTTTTCGAGATGTAAGTAGGTAATAATTTGAGGAATATCTCCTATACATAAGAGAGATCTCGCGAAATAGCCACAGTAACGATCGGGAAAAACGATCGGTCGAGCGGGGAAAACTTTGCTTGCTGGCTACATGCATGTTAATACAAGCGACAACGAAGAAGCTGTGGCAGCAGCAACAGAAGCAGCGAGCCACGAGGACGATAATAATTCACGGAGACAGGGTCGACTCATCGAACCGTGGAATAAGCGCCGCTGATGCTACTATGCTGCGTTGCGACTATTACGGGGAGACGACGAAATTGCTAGAAGCAGCTGGAATATGGATAGAGAGAGATGAGCCTGATGGAGGATGGATGAAGAGGTTTCGATATTACAGATTTTGCGGTTTGAGCTTTTTCAACCGTTGATTGAATATTTGGTTTAGTGACGTATAAGAGGTCGAAGATAGGTGTTCAAAAGTTTCTCATTATCTTACGATATCACGATAGTTAATTTGTATAATGAAGAATATTGTTCTTGCTTGAAATCAATATTTGGTCATTTTCCTAAGTATAGTAAAATACATTAGCTGTTAAACAGTCGTTGAAATGTAGTAAGTTTACTGTATTATCGGTGTTGATAAAAAGATATGCTTCTGCATTAATATATATAGTTCAATTAAATTTTTTTCATGTCCGTGCATACATATCTATATGAGAGTATCGTAATTTATGTGAAATTTAGAAATGCGTTAATGCTAATATTATTTTTCAAGCAAATTAAAACTTAATTACAAAACGATCGTCCATGAACATATAAGTAAAACATGAAAATTGATGCCCCAAACAACATCTGAGTGAAGTTGAGAAAATCAACTACCCAACCTCCCGCTTATTTCATGTATCTCATTAACATTTGTTTTCCACTCAATTGCGTAATTACACGAATAATCGTTCAAATGAGCGTGCGAAAATTTATTTCCGACCAACCGCGTCGTATATAAGGAGACCAGGACTCTGAGAACGGCTTTTAGTCTGAAAAATGCAGCATTGCGGTGGACGACATTCAAGTTTTAGCGGCATAAAGGATTTATCAAGCTCGCGTGGTCGTGCGATTAAGGTTTTACTTTTGGGACAGCGCGGAGTTGGAAAAACAGGTAAGATCACTATAAAAACTAATAGTATATAGCATTATTGTGTTTTATTTTCGATATTCGTATATGATTTGTTTCCTGCATTTCATGTAGAAAAACTGCTTTGAAGTTTTTTATATTATGTTTGTACTTTTTACGTGTCGAATAAGCTTATTATAAACACAGATTATACAATTCATTAATTCATTCATTAATTAAATCATTGAGCGTTTAGTTGTGTAAACATTCTTTTTTATAAATTAAAAAAAATTTGTTCATGAGATTATCTAGACTGTGGTATTCATTTTTATTCTATGAACATGTACACAACGATAGAAGTTATGTAATTAATATGTTATTGGCGGCATGGATGAAGCAATTGTGTTTACAAAATTCGTATCGAAAGAGCGGAAATAACTGAGGAAACGATTACATAATTACATGAGATCAGTGTCGGTTTAAAAAGAGCATGAAAGAATATTAAAAGCCCGAAGTATTGACTTGAATATATTCACTTATCTTGATTTACGAGTATAGTATAAGCAGTTATTTATATGTACTTCTAAAATAATATTTTACGTTTAGATGAACTTTGAACTTTTAAACAATGTTTTTCACTAAAAATACGAGTAAAATCACATAATCGACTAGTATCGTGCTGAGTTAGCTAGATTTGCAAGAAAAAATATTTTACAAATCCTCGCGTAATTGAATAACAACGCATACAATATAGTGTATTTTGTATTTACGTTGTTTTATGTACGTCATTGAGTAATTCCGCTGGTTTTCCTCACAAAAGACATTGACCTATCTAAACGTAAAATAGTTCAAGTTCTCTTCAAAATAAATCGCTCTATTATGCTATTATGCTCTTTTAAGGATAATGAAACTAGTAAATCAAATATAAAATAGCACATATTTCAAACTAACAATTTAGATTATACCATAGATACATATATTAAGAAATGTAATTTTTGTTACTAAACAAAAGAAAATCAATATTTTTTGAAAATAGTTTGTCGAATCAATCGTGTTTCGAAAACGACTAAATTAATAAGCCTTGCTTCATCAAGATCGGTCAAATTTTCCCTGTAATCTAAGTTATACGAATATACGCGAACGCGGATAAAAAATATCTTTCTCAAAAACCAAAAGCTTCTTCTTCAAAGAACATAAAACTTAATAAATTGCCTGCCAACATATATGAGTAATTCTACAGAACCTTTAACTTTTAAAAATCATCAAAAAATAATTAAGTAGCACATTTTATGAGACATTTTTTTCTCGTTTCTAGAGATCTTAAGGAGTAAGAAATAGTTGACGTAACTCATTTTTGAACAAAGTTATTTTTTATATTGTACAAAATATGGAAAAAATTAAACTTTTTACAGTAACTTCGAAATTTCAATAAAATGACAGGTAGAATGAATTTTAATTCATGCTTTATCTTATGTCAAGTAGAGTCAATGATGAACGTCAACAATTCATAATTTAGATGACAATAGTGACCAATAAATGATGATGAAAAAAAAAACATAAATTATCTGAATTTTTGCATAGTTGTTGAAGAACAAAAATATCAAACTTTTGGAATAATGTAACCATTTTGATTTCGGTATCGAATTTCCTTAATATCGACTGATCGTGACTTATTTTTTATTAGACAACTATGTTCATCCTAGAATAACATTAATTTTTTTTTTTAGACTTTTAATTTGTATTTTAAACTCAATAATAATGAATAATTAAACAAAATTTTTTTATCATATTTTATGTTACTGAAACGTCGAGTTTACGATTTAGGATATCTAACCACAACTTAAACATGCGATGAGACCATCCGAAATAGCATAAGAAAGAAATTACAATGTGGTTCCCTTAAGTGTGTCACTCGAAAATATTTTGTTTTCGATGAAGTTACACATAGACCGGACCATTTTAAAAGTGTTCCTACGAAGAAAGTTTTTGAGTCACACGTATGCCGGGCATCTCATTTCTTAGGATTTTTAGTGTAGAATGAATGTATGAAACTAGAAATTGAAAAAAAAAGAAAAGTTATTTTTTCTATATAGAAAAAATTTCTAAAAATTGGCGTACACTCAAATTTTAGGTTTCACAAGTTTTTTTAAAGATTAGCACATTCTTTGTAAGTGGTATTTTGGAAGAGTATGATAACACGAAGACTCTATTAAATTTCGAGAGTGGTAGGATTACAGTTATTCTTTTTTATAGCGATATTATAAAATAAATGTTTTGGGTTGTACGCTCTAAAATTCGGTAAAAATCGTACTTTGAGCTCGTTTTTCTTCTTTACAATACTCATTCGATGTACTCGTAAATACGTACAAGACCCTATTTTCTTATATATTATACAAGAAGAAGCTTGATTTTTAGGGTCGATATTCATTTGCATTCACGATACATCATAACAGACTTTTAAAGTTAAAGGTTCTGTAGATTTACTCATATATCTATACCACATACTACACTAAACAGCCTTCCCATCTATCAAACTTACGCTTCCTCTACAACTTGTGTACAGCCATGGCAGTGCGCTTTGCCACGCGTCGCTTCATCGGCGAGTACGACCGCGCACACGAGTACATCTACCGCGTGGACGGCCGTGCTCCACACTTCGGCTGGGAGATCGCTGACCCTCCGGACGAACCGACTCAAAGTCCCTGCGAATCCCGCCTACGCTGGGCCGACGCCTGCCTCCTAATTTACTCGGTCACCGATCGCGTCAGCTTCGATGAAATCTGGCGGTTGCGATTCCTGGTGAACCAGGCGACGACGACGCACCGGGCCTCCTTCACAATGAGGCTACATCATCAACCGCCCGTGGTGCTGCTGGTGGGGAACAAAACGGATCTACAGGACGGCGGACCGCCCGAAGGCGACAGAATGGTGACGACGGAGGAGGGAAGAGCGAGGGCCAAACAGATTCAGGCGGATGGATTCTGGGAGGTATCGGCGAGGGAGACGTACGATCAGGTGCGGGTTTTATACGGTGGAGGTGTGAGGGATATATGAAGAATTCTACAGGTTATCCTTATTTGAAAAGTTCAAAAGATAAAAAATAAATATGAAGGCACAACCCTACTCTGTAACAATTTTTTTTCTCGTTCCTCAGATTATGAATCTGTATGCAATGAACGAGGACATTTTCAAAAACTAGAAACCTATCTTATTGTGACTGTTTTAACGACACATCCATTTTTTAATGGTAATTTAACATGGAAACAATGGACGAAAGACAGTCGCTGAATATTAATATAAGCGTCAATCAAATTTTTATCCGAAAAAAAAAAATTAAGTGGAAATATAAACTTTAATTTAAGCTAAAAATCATTAAAATCCGACAAATCTGTATAAAGTTAGGTGCCTTTGAAAAATGCAAAAAATTAACAAAAATTATCATTATTAAGAATTATGTTAATTCAGAAAAAATTGCATAATTTTGCACAGACTTGTCCGATATTGATGATTCTTAGCTTAGCTTAAATTAAAGCTCTTTATACTGCTTCAATTTGTTTTTTGTAGAAAATTTATTGACTCTCGTGGAAGTTTAATATGGTTAATCATCACTAACCTTTTTTCGTCAATTTTTCTTATGTTAAATTTCGATAAGAAAAATTGATGCGTATATAGCTAAAAGAATGTCACGAGATCGTTTTCTAGTGATGAACAATTTTCTCGCCTATTGCATAACCTAAATAACGAAAAAAATATTATTATTTTTTGAACCTTTACCTGTGGATAATCTGTCAAAAATTGTTACAGCTTTTAGCGTCGATTATTGTGAACGTTGTGTACGTTTTTTTTCAGTTTCTTAATTTTCCTGATTACTTAAAGCATTCGTTATCTTTCAACTAACTGAGGACAGTGACTCTACTTATATGAAATGTTAGTTTGTTTATTTATAAGCTAGAAATAATAATCAATTTTAAAAACAGACTTACTCAATAGTACTCGATCTAAAGCTAAGCAATAGAACTGCTTTATTTTCATTAACGGAAGTAAAACAGTTTCAATAGATAAAAGTAATATACTTTAAAGTGGCTCAAGCGACTTTTTATAAAACAGCAGTTAGAGCTTAACTTAACAGAAGTGTTCTTTAAACATTAACCTTTTGATCTGGACTAAGAAAATTGTAGGTCACCGAACAAATTATTGAAAAAACTGAGTTTATACATAGGTACGTTTAACACATAATTTTATATGTGAACGATCAGTTTATTGCCTTGTAATAATTTGTAAAACGGCAAATTTTAATGTCCAATAAATTAAATTAAAGATTTTTTTGTGAAGAATCTAATGATATCATCAGAATTATAGGCTATCGATCAAACAGAAAAGATATTAACAGTAAATTAGTTAGTTAGTTTTGTTTTATAAAATCTTTTTTCATTTGAACATTTAGAAGTTATTTACAATAAATGTACGTAAAATACATTAATTTAATTTGGCAATAATAAAGACGCCCCTTGCTGGACCCTGACTCGGTACGGCACTAAACGCTTGAGCCATCTTAATGTAAAAATGTCATCTAGCTTAAACAAAATATTTAAAAAAACAAACAACAAATTTTTTGAGATTTTTTTATTTACGTTAGAGCTGTAATTTAAAAAGAATTTTAATATTTTATGAAGCTTCATGACAAGGGCAAACGCTCTGAAAGTGCGAAATCGTTTGTGATAAGTAAGTAGGTTATTAAAAGTCGAGGTTAAAATTAACTGTTAAATTTTAAAATCACCAATGTTAAGATTCTCATATACGAGATAACTCTATTCATGTTCCAATCGAGTTTGAGCAATGCTAAAAAATTCTACGATAAGCTTGTTTTTAACAGTGACCAAAGCATACCTATCGTACATATCACATTTAAAAAAAATTATTTTTTTTCATTCTACCCACATATAGTGCAAAGCGATAACACAATTATTTTAGAAAATGTCTAAAATACTTTATCTTATCACGCTTATGTTATACATAATGAACGAAAATTAATATTGATACCGATACTGACGAAAACCGTGGTATAAAACTAATAAAAAATCTAATTTAACACTACGATTAAAATCCATTCCATGCATGCCTATCAAATCGAAAGTATATATAATCGCCTATCAAGTTGTTTTTGCTTATTGCCTCTCTCATACACACCCAATTAGTAATAACGAATTGCTAATCTCTAGCCGCGCGATACACAATTCCGGAGAACTAGTTACTCGCTTTTTTTAACGTCTCTCGTATATTATACGTTATACATACGTATACGAATAACATTCAACCCAAACTTGATACGCAGCTCCCCTGAACCGTGCGAGATTCCGCAGAACCGTCATTCTGTCCGTCACATCAGTGTGCCCGAGCGTATATACGTAAAAATGAGACTTCGATCGGTATATACACTTGAACGCTAATCGTCGCTCATTAGCGTTGGTTAAAATAACACCGGCGTTTCTTTTTTTCTTAAAGAAAAAAAAACAACAACTGCCGTTTACATATGTGCCCGCGACCATACACAGGCGTGCAGTCATGGTGCTCATGCGTGATCAAGAGGAGACCCGTAAACAAAATCGATATCGCTCTTTCCCTCTCGTTGCTGATGCTCTCATGCGTCTCCCCGATTGTACGCTTCTTATGTACGGCGATATGTGTATATATCGGAGGCTGATGAGCTGTCTCTCTCTTACTCTCTCTCTCTAACTCACTTCGCTTGTATAATACGCGATGATTAATCGCTTATTAGTCGTTCTTCCTCATTTCCCATCATCGCGCCGGCACGTTTCTTTTTAACATCAGTCGCGGCGCATCACTTATTCCCCGCATCGCGCGCCACGCTGTTCCAAAATTAAATACGCGCGATTGTTTATAGACTATATGCTTACGTGGAATTGTGCTGGATTGACGCTATATATTCTCCACTTCGTATACCAAATGAAATCTCATTTCATTTGTATTAATCTAATAATGAAAGTAATTATGTAGTGGTGATAATTTTCATGTAAACATCGATTTACTCATACTTAAACTTTAAATTTAAAAGTTAAACAAGTAAATCAACTATTTATATAGCGATATGTACTTCCCAGCGATTAAATGCTATTCGAACAATTTCAATTCTGAAATTCGACAATGCGAGTTGCAAAATTGTCACATCACAGTGAACGATTTGACAGTACAGAAAATAAATATATAATTAATAAAATTTGTATTCACATTTACAAACTGCTCGGTTAACAATTTTGTCGATTGAAATTCCATTCTTCAAATAAAAGTAAAACTTCAAACACCGAAAACCCCAAACCATTGACCGATACAGCCTATCACTTATCATCCCCATACCCTAAGTCAAAAAACCATCTCACTGCACACCACTCTTGTCATGACCAACTCTCCTCTTCTCTCTTTTTGCATTCCACCGAAATTCCACACACACACACACACACACACACACACACACACACACTAGGAAAACCAAGAAAGAAAAAAAAAGTCCTCCTGATATCCACGTTTAATCGTAAATCCGTCCCCTTATCTCTTTCACAAATTATGCAAGGTTATATATACACACACACGCGTGTTGATTTCTTCTTTCTGTACTAATATATACATATCGTCGTCGACGCCCGCAGGTCATGGCCGTGTTCATGAACGCAGCGCGGCTGGTGGCGCAGCGCGAGGAGAAACAGCGCGTTTCGTCGTCGTCCTTCAGGTTGAGAGCATCGACAGACGGCAGTATCGATAGGAGACGAAAACCTCAGATTCAAGCTTCTGGAATATGGTTGAGAGAACGAAGGTTCAGCATCTCGTCGAGAGGCGCACCGGATTAAAACGGTTTCGAATCTTTTTTGCTTTCTTTAGAATGTTTTGTAATTTTTTATGTAACATAAAAATATAACCAATATAACATATATCACATAGATTTCTCACTTGGATATCTACGTGGAGGATCCACATGGATTTTCCACTTGCATATCCACGGGGATGATCC
>JAYJLV010005551.1:0-10230 GCA_036873485.1 Torymus texanus | reverse complement strand
GAATTTTAGTCAATAATTGTCTTCTACCACTTTTGGCACGAAATCTGGAAAAAAGCCTACCACTTAACCGGTTAATGAAGTTCATACGCTGATTTCATCTCTATTGAAAAAACTTATATGAATTTCTCATATGAGGTTTTGACCCGAAGTCTCGTATCAGAAACCAGCATTTGAAAATGATCGTCCATTAACAAACAGTTCTTATAAATGTCATGCGGTATTAATTAATATCTACTTACGCGGTCTAACGTCTGACAAAATTTTAGTCAAAAAATGGATATTTTCAGAACAATGATTTTGTCTAAAAGGTGTATTCATATTAATAAAATAATATGTCTTATTAGATTTCAAATTTATTTTACAAAACATTACATAAAAGTGGAACAGCTGCAGTATAAAAATAACGTTGAAAAAAATCATTCCAAATTCCAAAATCTATAAATGTTTTTTTAAAATTTAACAAACACAATTCTGATGCTATAAAAAAAAAAAATAAAAAAATATGTATCTTATCGCTTTGGTACAAAAACAACATAATCTAATTTAAAATAGTCATTGGCAAAGTCACAGTTGAACTGTTGGATTTGAGATAATATCAGCCCGGAATTATTATTAAAACTGGAAATGGATTCTAACGGGGCTTTGTAACTCAATTTCTCATAATATTTAAAAACGAAGTCAAATGTTCGTAATTCCATCTCGACCTTCTTGCTAAATGATTGTATGGGTTACATTTTTAGCCATTTTATACTATTTTTAATCACAAACATCTAGAATATGTCACATAATAGACTCTCGTTAAACATAAATAAAACGGTAAGCTCTAGCAATTTCGAGACGGAATCGTGAACCGCCACAAATTCAATTTTAAAAATTCAAACATATTCAATTTTGGCGCCTATACTATGTAAACCAATTAAATGAGTCAACAACAACTAATCAAAACAGTCTTATTTTGATTAAGAGTCTTATGACAGATTCGAGAACGCCGGGCTTCATACGCCATCAGTAATAAAAAATATAACTATATGGAGATATTTATGATACGATTTGACATTAGCGGAAGCCACAAAAATTTTCCCCCAGACTGCGAAAAATTGTCACTAGAGACTAAAGGAAAACATTTTTTATTTCGCGGGGACAACAACTTTATAGCTTAATAGCTTCAATACGAAAGCATCTTTCACCATGGATTTTTATAGATAGAATGTAAATAAAAAATGCTTTCCAATTAAGTACTTCATGGTATCTACGTATATAAAAAATGATAAGCAAAATATCATGAAAAAAGTAAGGTTAGAGACCCAATCCAAAGAATAAAGGGTGCGTCGACGCCTCGCTTACTCGTCCGTTACTTCGTTCCTTATTCGCGCTTATCAGGGCGCTGTCGTGCCCTTTGATAGTTATAGCCAGACATGTACAGGTAAATATTTTACCTCTATATATAGAGGAATTAATTTGTGACCTATAGCAATATAGTTATGTAATTTTATACTGGTTTATCGCAATAAAAAGAAAAATTTAACGTTATTTTTAAATACCAAAATTGACTCTCAAAATTACGTTAAAATCTATTTCCTGAAAGACAAGCACTTTCCTTTTAAGTAAATAACGATTTTATAAAACTTTAAAATAATATAGAATTCGAATTTAAATTTCTGTTTATACAGTTGAAATCGCATTCAGAGGAAATTTAAGGGATATAGTGCAGAAGATTCGCTGTCTTGAAATTTTGAATTTGTATTCGAAATCAGCGACCTCAAAATTCTACTAATTTACATGCGCTATGGAAATCAAGCTAATTGTTATTAGTTTCGCATCAGACTGTACGGCATTTGTGATGCCTCAGATTTTGAACTTTGATTTAACTAACTCAGCACCTTTGGCATTAATTTTCCATTTTCTACTTAGTTTAACATTAAAGTCGGTGTTATATACTTGTTCTTTTTATGATAGGTATACAGCAAAACAAAATAATGCAATTAAGATGTGCCGTCTTATGCGGTATTATATTCAACAACGTTTAATTTTCAATAAACTTGAGAATGAAACGTAAAACCTTCACAAATTGTTTTATTAACAAGAACAATAATATCTTGTATGGAAGTAAGTAAATTCACGAGTTTTCGAGATGACCATTTACCTTTGTGAGTTTGGCTGCTGTGAATTGCGGTCGCCATTGTTGAGAAGGCACTTTGATATGGGATCCTAATAAGTTTGCGCTATCGAAGTTACTTTGATCGCTCGCCACGTTGTTAGTAAACTATTGTATGCTAATTTCATTGTTGGTATAGCGAACTCTAATGTATGCCACATATACTGAATTTTAACAATAACCTTATTTCGTAAACGACTTAAGGTGTTTTACATTTTACTTTGATGATCCACAACATAAGAAAAATTCAAATATTAGACGTTATTTAGCATAACCATATAATCTAAAATGTTATATAATCCTCTGAAAAACATTTATAGTTCGTCTATTGATTTTTTAACAATTCTCTTACGTTCGAAAAAATCCGAATTCTTTCTTGAAATCACGCTAAAATTCGAAAATTCACCAAGTGCTCTTATATAACAATCCAATAAAAACCATACCAATACCATCTTTTGTGCTTGTGTATCCTTGCGCATATAAACGTAAATTTTTACTCTATATACACACGTAATTGGAATTTCGGTTTTTCCACTCCCCCACACATACATACCCACCTCTTCCTTTCTTCCCTTTTCCCTTTATTTCTCTATACTACTCCTTTCCTATTGTTGCCTTGTTAAGAACCCTATTATAATACAGCATGTCGCGGGGGTGCTTTTCTCTTCGGTCTCTGGAATTGGCGACACGATCGTCTTTCACAATTTCACAGACGTCTGAAGCATTCGCAACGGGGGATAAATTTAAAGATTCCTTCTTCCGGGAGGACGGTAACAAGGCAGTCGATCACAATGCGACTATACTTAGGTAAAGGTGAGTATCGCGACGTCGATCAACCGTCTAACTAACTGTTTCTATGGTTCACGAGAACATTATAACGTTGATTGAGGCATGAAAATGTAGTTGATTTCTACGCCCTTCTTTTTCGAGACGTAGAGATGTTCTATTGAAAGCTTTATCCTGCCTATTTCTTATGGTATATCGTTATTGTAGGAATTGAATGAATATAAGAACTATGGTTTGTTAAACTGCGAAAAGATGTAAAATCATGCAGATAAATCGTTCTAATAAATTGACAAACGATACATTATGGAGTATTTTAGATTATTATACTACAAAATATCATCTACTAAATATAAATATTATACAGTTGAATACAGTTTTTTAGTTTGATTGTACTTCAACTTTAAAAATTTCACCTGGAAACTGTAATAGTCGAAAAATCTAATATTTTTCTTATTTTCATGATATCACATTGAAGCCCATCAAATAAAATCACTATTATTACGAAAAAGTCTTTATTTTGAATATATTTGTTTTGATTATATAAATACTATTATTATGAAAAATTCTTTATTTTGAATATATAACTAACAAGGAGTTAATATATTTATGTAACAATAAGTCAGTAAAAAATGTTATTAAAATCTTGAAAAAAAAGCTGCAAACAATGGATTTTTCGAGAATCTCTTAAATCAAAAGCCTTTCACGAGTTACGATTTTACTACGGATCGCGTGCGTATAACGTTGGATCCATCCCCCAACTACCGTGAATTTTTCCAGCCACGAATATATAAAAAGAAAATCAAACCAACTCACCCCGTTGTACGAACAAAATATCTCTTTAATTCTAAAACTTACAAAAAATCATTTATAATATACTTCTACAAACAAAACTGTGTATCCAAAACTGCAGCACCCGACAATTCACCCGAACGACTCGCGTTTATTCCTGGAGCTGGTCATAGTAGAGACGCTGCGTGTTCGGCGAGGCATTGGCGACGGCGTCGCGCAATCGTCAAGGTGGCGTTGAAGCCTGTGCAGCTTCCTCGCTTCCTGGCAAATACGCTCGATGAATTGCCATCGCACCTGGCGCAACTCGCTCACACCGCCACCCTCACCGACGAGATCTTTCAAACTCGAACTCGACTCCGCTGTGATGAGTGCGTTGTCTGTGTTGAGGTCCAAGGCTAGTGGAGAATTCTGCGGGCGAAGAGTTTGCTTTGGTTTTATGTCTCGGTTTGGGTTAGAGAGGATTTGAGGATTAAAGTTTAGTACTTGTCGAAAAATAAGTTTGAAAATGGTGTAATCCTCTTATGGCGAATAAAAGTGTGATAAAAATGCGGGTTCGCGTTGTGCAGGTTCTTGTGTAATGGAAAAAAATTCGCGAATGTTATTTTATTATCTTTTACGCTGTGATTCAAAGAGTAGAGTGGTCTCATCATTTATTGTTGTAACTGTTGTTTATATTATATGACATTATGGCAACAATATAAAAGTTTGGTTATATTAATTCTGTAATCGTGAAGAACAACTGTTATCATTTTGATTGGTTAAGGTGAATTTTACTATATTTTAAAAAGAAATAATAAGGGACCAATATAATTATAGATGATGATAGAAAATCGAGTTTATCACACAAAATGAGAGAAAATTAAAAAGCTCAATTTTAAATATAAGTCAAAGAACAATCTATTTTTTAAGCTTAAGCAATTATAAGCAAAGTAATACATATTTTATAAATGTTTAAAAACAGAAGTACAATTCTTTCTCACTTCAGTATTTTCAAAGCATTAGACTTACGAAGTCTTGCAGGAAACTCCGCGGAAATTTTTACTATACTATTTTCGTTTAAAGTAGAATACCGTACTTCTTTATAAAATGTCCTCATGATAAAATGTAGTATAAAATAACATTACAATACAACAGAATTATATTTTACATTTACCAGTGTACAATGAAGCAACAGAAATAACGATATTAGGAAATACATATTATGTTATTCTGTACAATTCTTCCAATTATATCTGCTGTTTCGATATATCGAAATAATGAAGTAGCTAATGAAAGTACCAAACAACTTCATTAAACATTTAAACGAGTTTATTAAAATATTATAGAATTATGTTTCTAATAATTATGAAATAATTATAATATATCCATATTACGAACTTGGAAATGTACCGCACCCCTGATGCATTAATTAAAATCGTTATAAACTCGAAACCAATTAAACTCTTGAGAAAGAAAAAGTTCACACATTCCTCGCAATGGAAATCGTTCGATTCATCATAATCAGGTGCGCGTGAAATCCTCGACGAGAATGACCGAATCGAGCGATAGCAAAAACGTCGCCAAAAAAAATCTCATTAACATGCGCGAGAATCGGATGCTCGCAATCGTACCGGAGGATTTCGCCACACCTCGTATTTCGCCTAACGTATTTTTGCTTCCACGAGTAGATAGGATAGTGATTTTCTATTGTTTTTTTGTCTTTAGATATCAAGGAAAACCGTAATTTAAAATTTTTTTTAAGTACTAATTAAATTCTTTTAATCATTTCAGGAATTTGAGATTAGTGCGTGAATTCATAAAATTATTAGTTTAAAAGATTTTTGGTATTTTCTTAGAAATATTAATTAACGGTAAAAAAATCAGTTCTATCTTAGCGAAAACTTTTTGTTTTTAAACAGAAATAAAATCATTTTCCTAAACAATAGTTTTCACTGACCAGCTTATTTAAGAAAAAAAAAACATATTTATTTCATACATATATAATGAAATAAAACTACTTAAAATTACTTTTATGTAATATCTATAAACGTTTTTTTACAGAAGTTAATATTTTACAATTTTTATTTGAGAGAATAAATTGATGTTTTGATATTTGAATAACAGAATATTATTAATTAATTTTCTCAACCATCACAATTTATAATTTACTTATTAAATAGAATATACGTTATGAAAATGGATAATATTAATGTATTCCAGCGATGTCCGAGAATGACAATTAAATTCCTATTCTGGCTAAAAGATTGATGTACGAAAATTACCGCGGGCTTCATTAATTATAAAACGTCACATTAAGTTCGTATCCCAAATTAAATAATTCCTTTAAAGAAAACCATAATAATTTCGCAAAATAACGTAAAAGAAATAATAAACTGACCAAATCAGACCAAATCGTAAAGTCTTACACATAGAATTGAGCCCTCAATACGCGTAAATATTCTGGACCACAAATCGCATGGGAATCAAGGCCCCTCCCTCTCGACTTGCAAATCCTACCCGTCAACGACCCCATCATCTTTAAGGAAAAAATTGATTCCACCTGTACGTCTTTTCCTCCTGCCCTCTGTTCCCTCTGGTATATTTCAAAACCCTCTTCGCATTTCTACCCCCGAACACCCCGCAGATCAATAACCCCGCGGTTAACGCACGAACGCACGAACCCGCGGCGCGTTGGGTATTACAAAAGGGCGTGAAAAAAAAAGAAAAGAATTAACCCTCTGTTTCCTTCCTTTCTACATCCTGTTCACCCACGCACGGTCGTTTTTCGAATTACAATTCCCAGGAGATATAACGTTTTTTTTTTCTCTTTCCCTTTTTCTCTCGACCCTTTCGTTTCTTATCACACCTTTTCACCGTCACCAGCTCCGAGCAGATCTCGTCTACGTCGTCGCTGCGTTGCTGGCCAATTGTCAGCCCGATACGTGGACGAAGGTGGAGGTGGTGGAGAAGGTAGTGGTGGTACGGCAACAGCAGCGTCGTAGCTCGTCGGCTCGATGATCGGTACCTGCGACAGTCGTAAACGCTGGGATACGGTTGTAAAGTGAGCTTTAGCAGTATAGAGGCTTACGCAGCGAAGAGTTCGCACTGATTTGGCCGGAACTGGGATTTCGGGTTATGGGAGGTACTTACTTCGGAGTGGATGGAAAACGGAGGTGGCTTTGTGAAGGGTTGAGTTGGAAGAGTATTTTCAAGGGATTGGATGGTTTCGTATGGAAGTTACGGGTGATATGGTATTCGTGAGTTGGGCGAGAACGGGTGACTAACAAAAGTAATTAATGAACTTGCATATATGGGAAATAGTTACTTTTATTGGACATACATTCGTTCGAAGGAATCTGCTTTAATATTATGTCTTTATGTTCAGAGCGAATAGTTTGTATTTTGCTTGGATCCATTTTGGAGAAATGAATTGAGAAGAATTTTTAAAAACATTATTTAATTGATTAATTTTAAATATATGAAAAACGCAAATCAAATAACTGTTTTTCAATTCAATTCTCTATAGTAGTAAATAAAATGGAGGAATTTCTTCTTAAAATTAAGGGGGCCATCCCTCCCATCAAAATGATCTGTAAAAGAGAAATTTGAATAATTAATAAAATTTGTAACTAATATACTAAAAGTATGTTACATTTATAATACAATAAGCCAAAAATGGAACCGGATTAAAATCCATCACCTCCATGGACCTGTAGGTTATGCCAAAGCCTAAATTTTGAAATGTCCATATATTGGGACCCAGTAGGTCTAGAACTTCAATTTTTAGTTTACTGTATTATAAATGTAACATACTTTTAGTATATTAATTACAAATTTTATTAATAATTCAAATTTCTCTTTTACAGATCATTTTGATGGGAGGGATTTACAGGTGTCACCCCCCCCTTAAAATTGAAATAAAAACTTGAAACTAATATTATACTTTATCAATACACCTATAATAAAATACTACCTACTATACTTCAGTCGCTAATGCTCACTCAATTTCTTTTCTACGATTTTCAGTCTGACTGACATTTTGTTTCAAATAAAAACAAAATCAATCAAAATCACTAACTCTTAGATCTCTTAACAACTACTAATGATTTTTAATTTATTGCATTTGTTCTATTGCTCAATGCATAATATAAAAAAATTTTCCGATAGATCAAAAAATCTGCCAAATAGTATAAAGGCAATCATTAAAATAATTTTAAATTGATTTTTAAAAAAGTATTAATCAAGAGGAAGAATTAACTTTCTACAGAGAATAAAGTGAAGGCAAGTCTAACTTCGCAAAAACTTCAGTAAAGTGTAATTAAGGAAACTGCGATCAATCTGGTTTTACTACTCGTTACTTTGGCATAGAAAAATGGTCTACGTTAATGAACGAACAGACATGTCTCCAAAACAAAAAATGAGTTTTATTCTTGGCTAAAATTAAATTTTCTAAGAAAGGGTGTTTAGGAACTATTCAGTTAAATTTGATGAATATTTCAATATACGATAGATGTCTATAAAAATAATTTCAACAATCATTTATTGCAAGTAATATATACGATGTTTTATAACTTAGAGCTTACTAAAACTACAGCTTAAAATGTTTACTGATAGATAAATTTTTGTAGCTTTCAATGCAAGCTGCTCAATACAAAATTTCACGCAAAACTTCAGGAAAACAAAGATTGATCGATAAAACTTGAAATTCTCGTGAAATCTCATTAGGTTAATTGACGGAAACTTTGATAAAAAAGGAAATATTTTGCGTAAAGCTTATTAAAATGTTCTCGAAATGCAACAACGTCAAGAATGAGAAATGGACAAGTCAAAGAGAATCCTCCCCCGCAAAGAGGATACATATTCATGCATATTCATTTTATGTGGGCTTACTAACCTGAGGGAGAAACTACAGGCAACATTGTTTTTATATTTAAATGAAGGAGTCAAATTTTAACGTTCTGAGGTGAAAAATGTCAAACACATTTTTAATTAGCACAACATTAATACTTTTTCATTCCAATAATAGATACAGAGATTAAAATAATGTAAAATACTATTTAAGGAATCACTATTGAAACCGCATCTTCAATATTAAAGAGTATATATATATATATATATATATATATACGAATAGCGAAAACGTATAAAGCTACGAAATGCGACAACGCTTATACACCGCTAGAGTGAAATAAAGGAGGTCCACTTGTTCTGTACTCTGTACGGAATGTGGCTTTCGTCTACAGCGAAAAGGTCAGTGGTATGGTAATTTTGAAAATATAAAATTCCTACTTTAATGGTATTCTTTTTTAAAAAGCCAGTTTCAGCTTTGTGAATTTTTTGCAGAAAGTACATCTTTTAGTTTAAATAATTCATGAAATAGAAAATTAAATTTTACGGAAAAATTGAACTGCAAAATAAATCAATAGATATAAAACTAATAAACTTCGAATTCCAGCTTTGAGCGTAGAAAGGCGTATAACTTTTTGAAGATGTAGATGGACACGTGCGGAGCTTTGCACTGAAAGAGGTGATACTCCTCTATCGATTTTATTCAACGAGACGTATTCAATTTCCGAAGTACAGTTTCGAATAGTTCTCTTTAAACTTTTCTCAAGAATGAAGTAAACTTCCAAGTATTTTGAAAATGATTTTTAGATGCTGTTACGCTCATATGTAATTTTCATCGAAAACAATTCATCCAAAAGATTTATCTTCTTTAATCATACAACTTTTAGAAATTACATAATGTATTAAAATTTAATTAAATCCTGCTCAACCGCTTATCGGTATATTAATATCTGAAACGCAATAAATTCACGGATTCATTTGACGCATCAAGCGATATACCAATTTCATACCGATTTAAATTGTCTTCAATGCGAAAAGTACTTTGGAGCTACATCTACTATATATATACACATACTAGCGGGTAAAAATCAGACGATCACAGCCAAACTAGAAAGAGAAGGAGGCTAAATTCCTTTTTCGATAAAATACGAACGGCCGCGTGATGCCGAATATAATGGAATCATAAATAACGATTGTTTGAAAGCTCGTACGATTTTACTCGCCGCGGCGGATAAAGCTCAGTGAATTTCTGCTTTCGAGAGGCCGGTTTCGCTTCCCGTCGGTATTTTACGATATGGAAAGCGTGGCTGGCACAGCAAGGGAAGAGGGGGTTACAAGAAATTTGAATGAAATTGCAACCGAGATGGTGCGCACAGCGTATATATATATGAAAACGTTTTATGGCTCATTTTATTTTGGGAAAGCAGTGCGAAAATGATCAGAGCTTCTACTTATTTGGCGTACTTAATCTTTCAATATTCTACACTTTAATATTCTATGTACTTCCGTGGTTGGCATTGGATGTAGTGGGAATTTTTATTTTTCTGCATTTAGGATTTCAAATTACTTTTTTATTGTAAATAGCTTTTTTAAGTGTTTTAACCCTGGTAGAATTGTGTCTATCGAAAATAGACAAGAAAATAGTAAGTAGCTACTAAAAGTAGCTAATTTCT